>CM019065.1:32950538-33043038 GCA_009667805.1 Leptobrachium leishanense | reverse complement strand
CCGTAAAGAGGCCATATTGGATTTAATACTCACAAATGGAGGTTTGGTATCGGACGTTGTTGTAGGTGAAAATTTGGGATCTAGTGATCACCAATCAATATGGTTTAATATAAGAACAGGGATGGAGCTGCACCACACAAAAACAAAAGTTTTAGACTTTAAAAAAAAAGATTTTTCTAAAATGAGATTTTGTGTGAAGGAGTCATTATCAGACTGGAGGAGTTTAAAGGGAGTCCAGGAGAAATGGGATTATTTAAAGGAAGCATTATTGAAGGCCACAGGCAATTGCATTCGGCTTGTTAGCAAAAACAAAAAAGGGAAGAAACCACTGTGGTACTCTGCAGAAGTGGCCAAAATAGTGAAGAACAAAAAGATAGCATTCAAAAATTATGAAAAAACCCAAAGTGAAGAAGATAGGCAAACCTATAAGATTAGGCAGAAAGAGGCAAAGCAATTTATAAGAGCTTCCAAAGCACACGCAGAAGAGAAAATAGCTCAGTCAGTAAAAAAGGGGGACAAAACATTATTTAGATACATAAACGAGAAAAGAAAAGTAAAACAAGGATTAGTTAGATTAAAAACAAAGGAAGGTATGTAGAAGAGGATAAAAGTCTCGCTGACTGCCTCAATGAATATTTTTATTCAGTTTTTGCAGAAGAAAAGGAAGGAAAGGGACCTCAGGAGGAAACACTAAAGAGACATTTACATATGAGTTTAGAGAGGAGGCGGTTCTACAGCAGCTGTCTAAAGTAAAGACAAGTCAATGGGGCCTGATGGGATCTACCCTAAATTATTAAAAGAGCTCAGTGGTGTAATGGCAAAACCGTTAACAGATTTATTTAACCAATCCTTGTTAACGGGAGTCGTCCCAGAAGACTGGAAATTAGCAAATGTTGTGCCCATTTACAAGAAGGGTAGTAGGGAGGAATCGGGGAACTATAGGCCAGTTAGTCTTACGTCAGTAGTGGGGAAATTAATGGAAACCATGTTAAAGGAAAGGATTGTTGAACATCTAAAAACACATAGATTACAGGATCAGAAACAACATGGGTTTACCTCAGGGAGATCATGCCAAACTAATCTTATTGATTTTTTTGATTGGGTAACAAAAATAATAGATACAGGTGGTGCAGTAGACATTGCTTATTTAGATTTCAGTAAGGCTTTTGATACTGTTCCACATAGAAGGCTTATCAATAAATTGCAATCTTTGAGCTTGGATTCCAATATTGTTGAATGGATTAGGCAGTGGCTGAGTGACAGGCAACAGAGGGTTGTGGTAAATGGAGTTTATTCGGTGCAAGGTCTTGTTACCAGTGGGGTACCTCAGGGGTCAGTACTTGGACCCATTCTCTTTAATATTTTTATTAGTGATATTGCAGAAGGTATTAATGGTAAAGTATGTCTTATTGCTGATGACACAAAGATTTGCAACAGTGTTGACGTTCCTGGAGGGATCAGCCAAATGACAAATGATTTAGGTAAACTAAAAAAATGGTGGGAGCTGTGACAATTGAGTTTTAATGTGGATAAGTGCAAGATAATGCACCTGGGACGTAAAAACCCAAGGGCTGAATATAGAATATTTGATACATTCCTAACCTCAACATCTGAGGAAAGGGATATAGGGGTTATTATTGCAGAGGATCTAAGGGTAAGTAGTCAATGTAATAGAGCAGCAGGAAATGCTGGCAGAATGCTTGGTTGTGTAGGGAGAGGTATTAGCAGTAGGAAAAGGGAAGTGCTCATGCCACTGTACAGAGCACTGGTGAGACCTCACTTGGAGTACTGTGTGCAGTACTGGAGACCGTATCTCCAGAAGGATATAGACATCTTAGAGAGAGTTCAGAGAAGGGCTACTAAAATGGTGTACGGCTTGAAGGTGAAGTGGCGGACCTCTAGGATGTATAGAAACATTTAAAAACAAAAAAATGACGTTTCAAATGACGGTAAATGCTTTTCCTTTAATCTATTCATAAACAACTGCTTGGGGCGGAAGCCTGTATGAAAAGACATTTTAGGACACGCAGAAAAAGTTTAGTGATTTTTTTGGCAAAATTATGGTGAAACTTATGCAGGCTTTGGATGAAAGTAATAATAGGTGCTTTAAAATTGGGCCTTTAGCGTCGGCAACAGTGCCGTCACACAGTAACCCCTCTGAGGATATGAATCTGGTACAGGCGTCAGTAGCAGTGCACCTAGATATTGTGCTTTTGGTGCCAGGCTAGCAAGTGCATTCATACAGTAACCCCTCTGTGGTATTGTGGAAGAGTGCAGGGGTGGACCATGCGGTCTTATATTAAAAAGATATGAATCTGGTAAAGGCGTCTGTGCACCCAGATATTGTGCTTTTGGTGCCAGGCCAGCAAGTGCATTCATACAGTAACCCCTCTGTGGTATTGTGGAAAAGTGCAGGGGTGGACCATGTGGTCCTATATTAAAAAATATGCATCTGGTATAGGTGTCACTGCACCCAGATATTGTGCTTTTGGTGCCAGGCCAACAAGTGCATTCATACAGTAACCCCTCTGTGGTATTGTGGAAGAGTGCAGGGGTGGACCATGCGGTCCTATATTAAAAAGATATGCATCTGGTAAAGGCGTCAGTGCACCCAGATATTGTGCTTTTGGTGCCAGGCCAGCAAGTGCCATCATACAGTAACCCTTCTGTAGTATTGTGGAAGAGTGCAGGGGTGGACCATGCGGTCCTATATTAAAAAGATATGCATCTGGTAAAGGCGTCAGTGCACCCAGATATTGTGCTTTTGGTGCCAGGCCAGCAAGTGCCATCATACAGTAACCCCTCTGTAGTATTGTGGAAGAGTGCAGGGGTGGACCATGCGGTCCTATATTAAAAAGATATGAATCTGGTAAAGGCGTCTGTGCACCCAGATATTGTGCTTTTGGTGCCAGGCCAGCAAGTGCATTCATACAGTAACCCCTCTGTGGTATTGTGGAAGAGTGCAGGGGTGGACCATGCGGTCCTATATTAAAAAGATATGCATCTGGTAAAGGTGTCAGTGCACCCAGATATTGTGCTTTTGGTGCCAGGCCAGCAAATGCCATCATACAGTAACCCCTCTGTAGTATTGTGGAAGAGTGCAGGGGTGGACCATGCGGTCCTATATTAAAAAGATATGCATCTGGTAAAGGTGTCAGTGCACCCAGATATTGTGCTTTTGGTGCCAGGCCAGCAAGTGCCATCATACAGTAACCCCTCTGTAGTATTGTGGAAGAGTGCAGAGGTGAACCATGCGGTCCTATATTAAAAAGATATGCATCTGGTAAAGGCATCAGTGCACCCAGATATGTCTGTGACAAAGCCTCCAGCGGCACTGAACATCCTTTCAGAAAGCACGCTAGATGAAGGTCATCCTAGTAGCTGCATAGCATATTGGCTAAATTCAGGCCAGTGATCCAATCTCAACACCCAGTAAGTCCGTGGATCATCTGCTGCAAAGGTATCCAGGTCTGCCCTTGCCCCTAGGTAGTCCTGCACCATATGGTGAAGACGCTGGCAATGGGTGCCTACATTTGACGTCCCTGGGCATTGTGGACTAAAAAAAATTAAAAAGGCATCAGTCAAGCGGCCCCGGCCTTCACCACTATTTCTCTGATAATCTGCAGCCTCAGAAGCACCTGTGTCATCACTTGGTAACCTACCAGTGCCTGGAAAGGTGTTACACAAGTGTTGCTTTAGAGCATCCAAGTTTTTTCATCCTGTGCTCCCTCTGTGTGGGCAGGATGAGTTCTGCAACTTTACCCTTGTATCGTGGATCAAGAAGGGTTGCCTTTTAACCAGCCTGTCCCCAGCACAGCAAAACCCTCTTCCATTCAGGTGCAATCCATCACGACTATACAGATTGTAACCCAGTGCAAAATGAGCCCAGTACTCTAAAAACCCAAAGCCCTCCTTCCTGCACCAAGATTTAAGCCACGCATTGACCTCCCTGATCTCCCGCTGCCTTTCCACTGTAGCGCGTGGCACAGGTAGTATCTCAGATAATACTTCCTTGGAGGACCTCTTCTTCAGTTTACCTCCTAATTCCCTGAACTCATTCTTCAGGTTCTTCCATCTTCCTCTTACTTTGTCATTGGTGCCAATATGGACCATGACAGCTAGGTCATCTCCAGCCCCTCCCAATAATCTATCAACTATGTCAACCACATGCCTAACACAGGCACCCGGCAGACAGCAAACTGTCCGGTTAAGGCAATCAGAGCGACAGATTACCCTGTCTACCCTCTTAACAATAGTCCCCTACCAACACAACCTTTCTAGGCTTACTTGCCCTCTTTATCCCTCCCTTACTTGGTGGGCTGATCCCCCTGCTGTTAGAGGGAGCAGCCTCCTCCAGTACTGCTACACCTGAGCTAATGCACCCAACATCTTTGCTCAAAGGGGCTAATCTGTTTGTGTGGGCAAGATCAGGACTAGCCAACCTTTTCCTCTTCCCTCCCCCCTGCTACCACTTGTCACTGACACCCAGCTACCAACCTTTTCCCCAGTTAACTCCACTCCTCCCACACCACTAGATTCCTCAAATATACTTTGCTCCGTGAGAAGTAGGGATGAGCCGAACATCCCCAAGTTCGGTTCGCACTCGACCTCGAACTTTTCAAATGTTCGAATTCGAACTTGAACTCAGTACAAGTCAATGGGACTCAAAATTCGATTTTTAGAGTGCCCTCCAAGAGGGCATATATGCTAGATATTTGCCATAAAAGGTGTATGGGGGTCTGGGTAGTGCCCTGGGGGACAGGAAACAAGGACAAAAAGTAAAAAAAAAAAAAAACGTTTTTAAAGAGACAGTGAGTTTTCCATTAAATCAAGGGTTTAAAATAAAAATGAAAAATTCCTTCAAATATCGTGCCTAGGAGGTCCCCATAACCTGCCCGTGAAGTGGCGGATTTCTAGGATGTATAGAAACATTTAAAAACAAAAAAATGACGTTTCAAATGACGGTAAATGCTTTTCCTTTAATCTATTCATAAACAACTGCTTGGGGCGGAAGCCTGTATGAAAAGACATTTTAGGACACACAGAAAAAGTGTAGTGATTTTTTTGGCTAAATTATGGTGAAACTTATGCAGGCTTTGGATGAAAGTATTAAATAGGCTTGTGCACCGATTTTTTTTTCGGTTCGATTAGGTTCGATTTTTCGGATTTTTAAACTTTTCGATTCGGCTCGTTTCGACAGAATTCGGTTTCGATTCGATTCGGTTCGGCCCGTTTTTCGGATACATTTTTTTTCGGAATATCGACCATTTTTTGTATTTTCGTATCGACGTTTCGTAATTCCGGAAATTTTCGTTTTTCGGAATTGCACATTTTTCGGAAGATCGACCATTTTTCGTATTTTTCGTGTCATTTTGCCCGTTTTTTGTATCGACTTTTCATTTTTTCGAAAAATTTTCGTTTTTCCTAAAATTTTCGTTTTTACAAAATTTTCGTTTTTCGGAAAATTTTCGTTTTTTGGAAAATTTTCGTTTTTCGGAAAATTTTCAGTTTTCGGAAAATTTTCGTTTTTCGGAACATCTGTTCTCCTCGTTTGACACATTTCAAGTACATTCGAAAAATCCGAAAATATTTCATTTCGGCTCGGAAAACATTTCGGATCTGAAATTTTCGGATCTAAAATTTTTCGCAAATTCGGCCGCATCCGAAAACACGAATCGGGAAATTTCGTGGAAATTCCGAAACCCGAAACGCACATCCCTAGAAAGTAACAATAGGTGCTTTAAAATTGGGCCTTTAGCGTCGGCAACAGTGCCGTCACACAGTAACCCCTCTGAGGATATGAATCTGGTACAGGCGTCAGTGGCAGTGCACCCAGATATTGTGCTTTTGGTGCCAGGCTAGCAAGTGCATTCATACAGTAACCCCTCTGTGGTATTGTGGAAGAGAGCAGGGGTGGACCATGCGGTCATATGTTAAAAAGATATGAATCTGGTAACGGCGTCTGTGCACCCAGATATTGTGCTTTTGGTGCCAGGCCAGCAAGTGCATTCATACAGTAACCCCTCTGTGGTATTGTGGAAGAGTGCAGGGGTGGAGCATGCGGTCCTATATTAAAAAGATATGCATCTGGTAAAGGCATCAGTGCACCCAGATATTGAGCTTTTGGTGCCAGGCCAGCAAGTGCCATCATACAGTAACCCACTCTGTAGTATTGTGGAAGAGTGCAGGGGTGGACCATGCTGTCCTATATTAAAAAGATATGAATCTGGTAAAGGTGTTAGTGCAGCCAAATATTGTGCCTTTCATGGCAGCAAGTGCCTTCACACCGTAACCCTTTTGCGGTACTGTGGAAGAGTGCAGGGTTTGACCCTGCGGTTCAGCATCAAGTGCCTTCACACCGTAACCCTTTTGTGGTATTGTAGAAGAGTTCAGTGCTGGAGGTTTTGTGAATGCAGAAGACATCCCCGATCTATTCCGTTACGTCAGCATCAAGGAATTGATAGCTGTTGATCCAGGACTGATTCATTTTTATAAATGTCAGCCGGTCTACAGAGTCGGTGGACAGACACACTCTTTTGTCTGTGACAAAACCTCCAGCGGCACTGAACGTCCTTTCAGAAAGCACGCTAGATGAAGGGCATCCTAGTAGCTGCATAGCATATTGGCTAAATTCTGGCCAGTGATCCAATCTCAACACCCAGTAAGTCAGTGGATCATCTGCTGCAAAGGTATCCAGGTCTGCCCTTGCCCCTAGGTAGTCCTGCACCATATGGTGAAGACGATGGCAATGGGTGCCTACATTTGACGTCCCTGGGCATTGTGGACTAAAAAAAATTAAAAAGGCATCAGTCAAGCGGCCCCGGCCTTCACCACTATTTCTCTGGTAATCTACAGCCTCAGAAGCACCTGTGTCATCACTTGGTAACCTACCAGTGCCTGGAAAGGTGTTACACAAGTGTTGCTTTAGAGCATCCAAGTTTTTTCATCCTGTGCTCCCTCTGTGTGGGCAGGATGAGCTCTGCAACTTTACCCTTGTATCGTGGATCAAGAAGGGTTGCCAACCAGTATTGATCCCTCTCCTTAATAGCATGAATCGTGGGGTCCTTTAGCAGGCTTTGCATTATAAGGGAGCACATGCAGCGTAGGTTGGAGGTGGCATTAGCTTCCGAGTCTTCCTGGTCAATGAGGATGACCGTATCGTGCACTTACTCCTCCCAGCCATGTACTAGCCCTTGTGTTTCTGGGCACACAAAACCCTCCCTTGAGGAATCCCCACCTTCAATGCCCCCACTACTTAAATATTCCTCCTCATCCTCCTCCTGTCTGATCTGAGGAGGACCCGCTGGAATGCTGTCTGCGGAAAGACTGGGACCTTCAGAGCTAGAGAAGGCCTCCTCTTCCTCCCACTGCTCTGCCTCTAGAGCCACATCTATAATTCCCCGCAGAGTGTACTCCAGCAGAAACACTAAAGAAATTGTGTCACTGATGCATGCACTGTCCCTGCTCACCATCCTCGTTGCCTCCTCAAATGGTGACAGTACAGTGCATGCATCCTTGATCATCAGCCACTGCGGGGGGAATAAAACAAGTTGACCTGAACCTGTCCTTGTGCCATACTCACACAGGTACTCGTTGATGGCCCTCTGCTGCTTGTGCAGATGCTGCAGCATTGCTAATGTCGAGTTCCACCTGGTGGGCATGTCACAGATCAGACAGTTTGTGGGAAGGTGGAATTCTCTTTGAATTTCTGCCAGGCGAACGCTTGCTGGGAATGACCATCTGAAGTGGCTGCAGACTTTTCTGGCCTGGCTGAGAAGCTCTGCTAGCCCTGGGTACCTGGTTAGGTAACGCTGTACCACTAGATTTAGGGCGTGTGCTAGGCATGGTACATGCATCAATCTACCCTTGCGTAGGGCGGAGAGAAGGTTGCTGCCATTATCACAGACGACCATTCCCAGCTCAAGCTGGCGTGGTGTTAACAATCTCTGCACCTGCCCCTGCAGAGCTGACAGAATTTCTGGCCCGGTGTTGCTCCTGTCCCCTAAACAAACCAGCTCAAGCACAGTATGGCATCTTTTTGCTTGAGCCATTGCGTAGCCTCTGTCAGGCGTCGGTTTAACTGCCACTTCGCCAGAGACACAGAAGGAGGAGGAGGAGGAGGAGGATGAAGAGGGAGAGGTGGTGGTGGAGCAGACAGACCTCATACAAGCAGCTTTCTGGAGGCATGGTGGATGAACAAGCTCCAGCACAGAGCCCCGTCTTGGATCCCTCCCAGCTGCAATCAGAGTTACCCAGTGTGCCGTGAAGGAAATGTAACGACCCTGTCCATGCTTGCTGGACCACGTGTCTAAAGTCACATGCACCTTGCTGCTGACTGTCTTTCCCAATGACTCCATAACATTGTCTTCCATGTGCTGGTATAGTGCTGGAATGGCCTTCCATGAAAATTAATGGCGTTTTGGAACCTGCCAATGTGGTACAGCACATTCAGCAAATTCACGGAAGGGAGCAGAGTCCACCAGCTGAAAAGGCAGCAGCTGCAATGCGAGTAGACATGTGCACAGCACAAAATTTCGTTTTGAACTAATGGATTAGTCCTAAAATGCAATTTATTTAGTTGCTAAAGAAATTCGTTTTCAGTTCTTTAGTATGAAAACTAATTTCATTCATCCGAAAACCAATGGATACAATTACTATTGTAGTGGCTCCTCAGAGGGCTGAGATCGCTGCTTGTTACAGTATCTCTCACTCAGCACAACGTGGGCCATATTACATAGCTGGTGCTAACATAACCAGAGCTGTTGTAACCTTCCCAGAGCCATTATAGCGTATGGAGGTTTTCAGTTTACAACAGCTCTGGTTAAGTTAGCACCAACATTGTAATACTGCCCCGTGTCAGGCAAAGCTGTTACAGTAACTGACTGCTGCTCATCACAGCGCTCAGAGTTTCAGTAAAACTAGTAAATAATATTTTTATATATAAGAGGTTAGAACAATATTATTTCCTTGTTTTACTGAAACTGAGCGCTGTTACAGTCAGTTACTGTAACAACTGAGCCTGATACATTGTACTGAGAGATAATGTAACAAGCAGCCGATCTCAGCGCTCACAGCCACTGGATTTAAAGGGCTGAAAAAAAAGGATCCTCTCTGTATAATGTTTAGAACATCCTCCTGCATTAATTAATAACCCTCTCTGTATAATGTATACAACATCCACCTGCATTAATACCCCTCTCTGTATAATATATAGAACATCCTCCTGAATTAATTAATGTCCCTCTCTGTATAGAACATCCTCCTCAATTTATACCTTTCTCTGTATAATGTATATAACATCCTCCTGCATTAATACCCCTCTCTGTATAATGTATAGAACATCCTCCTGCATTAATTAGTGCCCCTCTCTGTATAGAACATCCTACTGCATTGGGATGTGGAGGGTGCAGAACTTCGGATGTTGCGATGTTGCGCTCTTCATTGCTGGTCTCCTTCACTCATCAATGTGATATGACAAAAAGGACTGAAACTAAAATGTAGTGCATTTTATTTTAGTTTCTTTCGTTTTTTGTACTGAGCAGTTTCGTTTCTCTTGAGTCATACTAAAACTAAATTATCCCAAAATTCTGACTAAATCGTTTTAGTACTAAAACGAATGCACATGTCTAAATGCGAGTAATTTTGCTAAGCTGGCATTTAGACGCTGTGCTTGGGGATGGTTGGGACTATATTTGTTCTTACGCTGCAGAAGCTGGGGCAATGTAATCTGACTGCGTAAATCTTCAGCTGATGGAATGCTGTCACATTGTGAAGGAGCTGGTACATCCATTACTGTAGCATCATCCCTGTCAGTGGAGGTTGTAGGCAATGACATGGCAGGACATACAGTGGGGATAGAGACAGATGAGGAGGACCGACACAAAGTTTTGCGCCAATGGGATGTGTGGCAGGTGGTCATATGTTGCCTCAAGCTAGTAGTACCCAAGTGTCCGGTGTCTTTCCCACGCTTGAGCCTCATCTGACATAGATTACAAAGAGCAACGGTGGGGTCTGCTGCACATTTCTTAAAGAACTCCCAGAAAGCAGAGTTCCTGGATGTGTGCTTTGAAACAACAGTGCTCTGCACCTGAGCAGCTCTGGCATCTGATGCCTTGGACTGGCTAGTGCTACGGTTGGTCATAGAGGATGTTGTGCCTCTTGTTTGCTGTGCCTCCTCTTCCTCCCCCTCCTCCACACTTTACTCCTCTGTTCGATCAGGCACCCAGGTGGAGTCAGTGACCTCATCATCAGTGTCATCATCACCCTCTATCTCCTCATCACTGGAGCCAACTTGGCAGTATGCTGCAGCTAATGGGGCAACATGAGTGCCAGTTATTTGTGTGTCATCACTGGCACCCCCTTCCTCTAGGTTGATTATACTCCCTTCCTCAACCTCAGAGATTGAATCAGAGCACTGTACTTGCTACGCATCCTCAAGCAGCATGTCACTGTCATTTTAGTCAAACGATTCAGCTGACTCCTCCGTGTGTGATAGTGAGGCTACGGCAGGAGTAGCTGTGGACTAGGCTTGTGCACCGATTTTTTTTTTTCGGTTCGATTCGATTTTTCAGATTTTTAAACTTTTCAATTCGGCTCGTTTCGACCGATTTCTGTTTCGATTCGGTTCGGCTCGACTCGTTTTTCGTGTACATTTTTTTCGGAATTTCGATCATTTTTCGTATTTTCGTGTCACTTAGCTCATTTTTTTGTATCGACTTTTCGGATTTTCGGAAATTTTCGTTTTTTCGGAACGTCTGTTCTCCTCGTTTCACAGCAATAAATTTCGATTTGACACATTTCAAGTACATTCGAAAATTCCGAAAATATTTCGTTTCGGCTCAGAAAACTTTTCGGATCTGCCATTTTCGGATCTAAAAATTTTCGGAAAATCGGCCGCATCCGAAAACACGAATCGGGAAATTTCGTGAAAATTCCGAAATTCCCGAAAACCGAAACGCACATCCCTACTGTGGACATGGAGGCTGCATTAGATGTTTTGGCAGCTGAGGTGGACTGTAAAGCACTACAAGCCTGGCTGGCAGAGGACTCGGAGGATGAGGATGGCCTGGTTAGCCAATCCATCAAATCCTCTGTATGTTGCTGCTGCTTAAGACGGCCAGCACCAGTTAGAAAGGACAAGCGTGCCCCTGCAGAGGATGCACCACGTCCACCTCGACCAGAGGCACAGCCTCCTGACACAGAGACTGCTTGCCCTCTTATCTGTGTCTGGGAGCGTCTGCCTGTCCTTTTTGGTCTTTCTGACATGGTGAGTGATATATACAGTCATGGCCGAAATTGTTGGCACCCCAGACATTTTTCCAGAAAATCAAGTATTTCTCACAGCAAAGTATTGCAGTAACACATGTTTTGCTATACACATGTTTATTCCCTTTGTGTGTATTGGAACAAAACAAAAAAAGTGAGGAAAAAAAGCAAATTGGACATAATGTCACACAAAACTCCAAAAATGGGCTGGACAAAATTCTTGGCACCCTTTCAAAATTGTGGATAAATAAGATTGTTTCAAGCATGTGATGCTCCTGTAAACTCATCTGGGACAAGAACAGGTGTGGGCAATATAAAATCACACCTGAAAGCAGATAAAAAGGAGATAAGTTCACTTAGTCTTTGCATTGTGTGTCTGTGTGTGCCACACTAAGCATGGACAATAGAAAGAGGAGAAGAGAACTGTCTGAGGACTTGAGAACCAAAGTTGTGGGAAAATATCAACAATCTCAAGGTTACAAGTCCATCTCCAGAGATCTAGATTTGCCTTTGTCCACAGTGCGCAACATTATCAAGAAGTTTGCAACCCATGGCACTGTAGCTAATCTCTCTGGGCGTGGACGGAAGATAAAAATTGATGAAAGGTCAGTGGCGTAGCGTGGGTTGTCAGCGCCCGGGGCCAGCCAAGAATTGTGCGCCCCCACCTGTGGACACGTTATCGATATTGCCCCAGCTCTCACATGGATTTGCCTCAGCTCATGGATTTGCCCCCAGCTCATGGATTTACCCAGCTCATGGATTTGCCCCAGCTCACACATGGATTTGCCCCAGCTCACACATGGATTTGCCCCCAGCTCACACATGGATTTGCCCCAGCTCACACATGGATTTGCCCAAGCTCATGGATTTGCCCCCAGCTCATGGATTTGCCCCCAGCTCATGGATTTGCCCAGCTCATGGATTTGCCCCAGCTCACACATGGATTTGCCCCAGCTCACACATGGATTTGCCCCAGCTCACACATGGATTTGCCCCAGCTCACACATGGATTTGCCCCCAGCTCATGGATTTGCCCAGCTCATGGATTTGCCCCAGCTCATGGATTTGCCCCAGCTCATGGATTTGCCCCCAGCTCATGGATTTGCCCCCAGCTCATGGATTTGCCCAGCTCATGGATTTGCCCCCAGCTCATGGATTTGCCCCCAGCTCATGGATATGCCCCAGCTCATGGATTTGCCCCCAGCTCATGGATTTGCCCCCAGCTCATGGATTTGCCCCAGCTCATGGATTCGCCCCCAGGTCATGGATTTGCCCAGCTCATGGATTTGCCCCCAGCTCATGGATTTGCCCCAGCTCACACATGGATTTGCCCCCAGCTCATGGATTTGCCCCAGCTCATGGATTTGCCCAGCTCATGGATTTGCCCCCAGCTCATGGATTTGCCCCAGCTCATGGATTTGACCCAGCTCATGGATTTGCCCCCAGCTCATGGATTTGCCCCCAGCTCATGGATTTGCCCCCAGCTCATGGATTTGCCCAGCTTACACATGGATTTGCCCAGCTCCCACCTGGATATTGCTCCAGCTCCGCAGGGGTTGAGGGGACCCAGATGCTGGGCAGCGCCGAGCGGGAGTGCCTGCCCGGTCCTGAAGAGTCCGTCCTGTTAAAGGGAAGCGGCTGCGTGGCGTGCGTGCGCAGGTCACGCGGTCCGGCCAGTCAGGTGGTACAGAGACTCAGTACCACCTGATTAGCCGGACCATGTGACCGGCTGCGCCTGCACGCAGCCGCTTCCCTTTAACAGGACGGACTCTAAAGGACCGGGCAGGCACTCCCGCGCGGCGCTGCCCGGCATCTGGGTCCCCTCAACCCCCGGGCCAGTTTTAGAGGCGCAAATGCGCCCCTAACAAAACTGCGCCTGGGGCCACGGCCCCCCCAGCCCCCCCCATGCTACGCCACTGTGAAAGGTTGCAACGCAGGATAGTCCGGATGGTGGATAAGCAGCCCCAAACAAGTTCCAAAGAAATTCAAGCTGTCCTGCAGGCTCAGGGAGCATCAGTGTCAGCGCGAACTATCCGTCGACATTTAAATGAAATGAAACGCTATGGCAGGAGACCCAGGAGGACCCCACTACTGACACACAGACATAAAAAAGCAAGACTACAGTTTTCCAAAATGTACTTGAGTAAGCCAAAATCCTTCTGGGAAAACGTCTTGTGGACAGATGAGACCAAGATAGAGCTTTTTGGTAAAGCACATCATTCTACTGTTTACCGAAAATGGAAGGAAGCCTACAAAGAAAAGAACACAGTACCTACAGTGAAATTTGGTGGAGGTTCAATGATGTTTTGGGGTTGTTTTGCTGCATCTGGCACTGGGTGCCTTGAATGTGTGCAAGGCATCATGAAATCTGAGGATTACCAAAGGATTTTGGGTCGCACTGTTGAGCCCAGTGTCAGAAAGCTGGGTTTGCATCCGAGATCTTGGGTCTTCCAGCAGGACAATGACCACAAACATACGTCAAAAAGCACCCAGAAATGGATGGCAACAAAGCGCTGGAGAGTCCTGAAGTGGCCAGCAATGAGTCCAGATCTAAATTCCATTGAACACCTGTGGAGAGATCTTAAAATTGCTGTTGGGAAAAGGCACCCTTTCAATAAGAGAGACCTGGAGCAGTTTGCAAAGGAAGAGTGGTCCAAAATTCCGGTTGAGAGGTGTAAGAAGCTAATTGATGGTTATAGGAAGTGACTGATTTCAGATATTTTTCCCAAAGGGTGTGCAACCAAATATTAAGCTAAGGGTGCCAAGAATTTTGTCCAGCCCATTTTTGGAGTTTTGTGTGACAATATGTCCAATTTGCATTTTTCCTCCCTTTTTTTGTTTTGTTCCAAAACACACAAAGGGAATAAACATGTGTATAGCAAAACATGTGTTACTGCAATACTTTTCTGTGAGAAATACTTGATTTTCTGGAAAAATGTCTGGGGTGCCAACAATTTCAGCCATGACTGTAGATTAAATATATAAAGAACTCTGATTCAACTCTGGTATAAAGATTAAAGATTTCCAGAACTCTGGTATAACTCAGTGAGACACCCTGATAGCTGGCAGCCAGTGACAAGACACAGATTACAATTCCCAGAAACCTCCTATAAATCAGTGAGACCCCCTGATGGGTGCCAGTGGCAAGACACAAATTACAATTCGCAGAAATCTGCTACAAATCAGTGAGACCCCCTGATAGGACCCCCTGATAGGTGGCAACAGTGACAAGACACAGATTACAATTTGCAGAAATCTGCTAGAAGTATGTGGGACCCCCTGATAGCTGGCAGTGAGAAGACACAGATTACAAATCTCAGAAACCTCC
Source organism: Leptobrachium leishanense (assembly GCA_009667805.1). Taxonomy (NCBI): domain Eukaryota; kingdom Metazoa; phylum Chordata; class Amphibia; order Anura; family Megophryidae; genus Leptobrachium; species Leptobrachium leishanense. Next base: position 33,028,445 of record CM019065.1, on the reverse strand, counting down.
TATAAATCGGTGAGACCCCCTGATGGGTGGCAGTGACAAGACACAGATTACCTCAATTCCCAGATATTTTGGAGAAATTACTGACCCCCAAAATACTTGGTGGCAGTGAGTGAGAACACACAGATTACCTCAATTCCCAAATATTTTGTAGAAATTACTGAACCCCCAAAATTCTGGCTGGCAGTGATAAGACACAGATTACCTCAATTCACAAATATTTTGCAGAAATTACTGAGCCCCCAAAATTCTGGCTGGCAGTAATAAAACACAGATTACCTCAGATTACCTCAATTCACAAATATTTTGTAGAAATTACTGAGCCCCCAAAATTCTGTGTGGCAGATAACCTCAATTCACAAATATTTTGTAGAAATTACTGAGTCCCCAAAACTCTGTCTGGCAGTGATAAAACACAGATTACCTCAATTCACAAATATTTTGTAGAAATTACTGAGCCCCCAAAATTCTGTGTGGCAGACAGTGGTGTATTTAGGTTTTGTGCTGCCCTAGGCCTGACTAAACTTGTGCACCCCCTAATTTAAATTTGAGGCACCCCCTCCTGTCAAGGGCACACCTCTTCCTGGTTAATCCCCACCCTTCCTCTTTAAGCTCCACCTTTTCCTCTTAGAGCTCCGCCTTTTCCTCCCTTTATATTAAAAGTGGATACCAAGTGCCTACTTGTATATTTTGTATACCATTTCAAATGTATCTATTGAGATAAATAAAATTATGAAATGTTTACATTCAAGCATTTTTACAAAGAACAGCCACGCATGTCAAGTATACTGGAACACAGCCGCTCTAATTGGTTGAACAATAAAATCGACAGAAACGTGCACTGCATATGAACGTATCACAAAGCTGCACAGCAATAAAACTCACAGTAATGTGCAGTGTGTATGAGTGTATCCCAGAGCTCCAGGGCATTAAAACTCACAGTACTATGCAGTGTGTATCACAGAACCCACAGCAATAAAACTCCCAGCAATGCAATGTTTGGTGTGTGTCAGCGTATTAGAATCCACAGCAATAAAAATTTCAGCAATGCAATGTGCAGTGTGTATGAGTGCATCAGAATCCACTGCAATAAAACTCCCAGTAATGCAATGTGCGGGTCAGCGTATCAGAATCCACAGCAATAAAACTCCCAGCAATGCAATGTGCGGTGTGTATGAGTGCATCAGAATCCACTGCAATAAAACTCCCAGTAATGCAATGTGCGGGTCAGCGTATCAGAATCCACAGCAATAAAACTCCCAGCAATGCAATGTGCGGTGTGTATGAGTGCATCAGAATCCACTGCAATAAAACTCCCAGCAATGCAATGTGTGGTATGTGTCAGCGTATCAGAATCCACAGCAATAAAACTCCCAGCAATGCAATGTGTGGTGTGTATGTGTGCATCAGAATCCACTGCAATAAAACTCCCAGCAAACCGAGTGTATATGAGCACACAGCAATTATTTATTCTACATTTATCGGCCTCTGTCCGCGGTAGGGCTGTGTGCAGAGTCAGCAGGAGGTCCCTCCAGGCCACGTTAGGATCACGGCTGTGCCTGTGCGTGGAGCCATCTTGTCAGCAGTGGGGTGCCACTGCCAGAGGGTGCAGCGTGGCTTTGATTCCCTTCCCGGTGGGTGTTCAGTCCAGAATAGAGTGACAGTCCATGTTAACGAAAGGGCGGGCAGCTGCGTGCATGCGTGTCACGTGGTTCAGCCAGTCAGGTGGTACTGAGACTCAGTACCACCTGACTGGCCGGACCGAGTGTGACCTGCAAGCAAGCAGCCTCACCAGGAGCCAGGCAGCTCAATGACAAATTTCTATCACTGCAGTGTTGGTTAAGGAAAGGTCCACTTTAAACAGCAGTAAGCAGACAGGGCTTCATATTCTGCTGATACCCCCCCTTTACCTGCCGTTTACGGTCATCTTCTCTCTCTGGACACAAATCACATCCCCCTCCCCTCTCCTAGAGTTGCTGCGGGGCAGGGGAGGAGCTATGGAGGGAGGAGAGTGGGATTTTCATTCTATTCGATTTCATTCCGTATGCAAACGCCTTGCTCCGCTGCTCGTTGTTTGAGAACACAGCTCAAAGCTGACACACAGTGTCATTGGCACCTCCTAGTACCCCCTAATGACACCCCAATAATCACTGGTACCTGGGGCGGCCCGCCCTCCGCCACTCCTCTAAGTACACCACTGCTCTGGTGATATGCTCACACACAAGTTTGGCGAACTGCCAGCAAGTACGGTGCTGTTTGAAGGCATTGCAAATCCCCATAGAGAAGTAATGGTTAATCTATTCAGAGAACACCAAACAGCAGAGAAATGTCAGTGAAATGCCCCGATGTTCGGTGGTTTCAATCAGCAGGTTTACTCAGGCGAACCCCATAGGTTTCAATGTTAAAAATATTCCAGTTTTTTATGCAATATCTAATAAACCATTTATTATTTTAATCTGCAGTAAAAAGTCTTTATTTATTTATTGATTATTTTTTTTGTACCTTTTTTAGTAATTTTTCAGAAAATTCCCCCCCTTTTTTTTAATAGCGGTTCTTCTTTTTCTGTAACAGAACTTTTTATTATCAATCATAGGATTTTATATGTAAATTCCAGACATTTTCGTTCAGTAGTTCTTTTGAAAACAGCAGGCCATAGGTTTGCAGTAGGGATGTGCGTTTCGGGTTTCGGAATTTCGGAATTTTCACGAAATTTCCCGATTCGGGTCTTTCGATGCGGCCGAAATTCCAAAAATTTTTAGATCCGAAAAGTCGAATCCGAACTGTTTTCCGAGCCGAATCGAAAAATTTTCGGAATTTTCGAATGGACTTGAAATGTGTCAAATCGAAATCTATTGCTTTGAAACGAGAACAGACTTTCCGAAAAACGAAAAATTTGCCAAATCGAATATTTTTCGGACTTTTCGAATGGACTTGAAATGTGTCAAATCGAAATCTATTGCTTTGAAACGAGAACAGACTTTCCGAAAAAAAACGAAAAATTTGCTAAATCGAAAATTTTTCGGAATTTTCGAATGGACTTGAAATGTGTCAAATTGAAATTTATTTTCCCTCTATTCATGATTTCAGTTCCATTCGGGATTTCGGTTCCATTTCGGTAAGTCTGGACATCGTATATTTAACTAGTATCGGTTATATCGCTGATTCTGTAAATTTTCTTATTGTTTCCAATGATCCGATAAGAATTTTCGTATTTGGGTCAGATCCGATTCGTCCGCGGGTCGCGCATGCGCGCGCGCGCGGATGTCGTAACTTTATTGAGCCAGTTTTATTGACAACTTTTTGAACAAAATATTGTTTTTATTATTCATCATAATGGCCGCTGAAAGAGAGGAGTGCCGTACAAGCACCTCATCATCTCATGATGAACCACCGGCACCCAGGAAGAAACGGGCCCCCAATATGGCGTTTGAAGAGATGTTGGAGCTGGTACGGATGTTTGATAGCAAAGATTAGGATTGCAGTAAGGGCCCTTACCGCAGGAAGAATAACGCCAGGAAGGATCGTATCTTAGAGAAGCTACGCACCACCATTTTGAAGATGTTCGGGAAGGACCGGACGAAGGACCAGCTCAGGAAACGCTGGTCTGATTTGAAAGTACGTGAGCAGGAGCAGCTGAGATGCATCCGCCGCGTCATAGCGAAACGTAAGTGTCATGTTATATTGTAAAGCGCTGCGCAAACTGTTGGCGCTATATAAATCCTGTATAATAATAATAATGTGCTTGCATGTGCTAATGTGCACAGAAATACCTTGATTTATCTAGTCCTTTTTTCATGCAATGTGATTGTGTATAGCTTTGCGTTTTCACGACTCGTAATACATGCATTTTTGCCATAGCTCTTCCTTTTTGTGATTTTACGTATTCGTGCAAATTGTGACATTTGATGTATGTAGATGAAATTGCAATGCTGGATTTCTTTTGGCACTGTGTGTATAGTCTGTAGTGTGCTGGGGGGGGAGGTTGTTGTGATTGAGTGATGCATACGAGATGACCTGCAGCTTGCCCAATATTGGCTCCCACCTGCGCATCAACAAAAATCTCTGCGTCTCTGCTAAGTGATAGGATGGGACATGTAGTTCTTCTGAAAGTGCATCCAAACAGAGCCGCGTTCAATACGTCCTCAGCAGCTGCTGCAGCAGTGTCATTGAATGCTTTAGATGCAAATTTCAAAACAAAATGGTGGATTTCTGTTGTTGTTTCTGCTATATCCACAGTTTTATTCACAGAAACTGAAACTGAGGCTGAGGCATCTATAAAATAACTAAAAGCAGTCGCACAATGCGCTTTGTACGCACACAACACAAATAATAGTTTTTATTGAATAAACGTAATGTTTACTTCTGAAAAAAATATATAAGTGAACGGTAATATATGTCTATGTGCAGAGGAAATAAATAAATATTTTGTGACTTTAGACCTATGAGATGGGAGTAGTGGGGGGTCAAGCTGGTAGTGCCAGTGGGTAGTGGAGGGGTGTCGCAATACTTTCGGCAATATAGTGTATAGATATACCATTTTTTCCAGTCTGCATTATTTACGTGTTATATTTTTTGGATTTGGCAGAAGACAGGAAGAAGAAGGCCGCAGAATCTGCCCCGGCGGGCACCAGTGCCCCGGAGGAGGAGGAGGAGCCACGGGCGTCCACCAGCGCTGGTATATACTGTTTTATTTAGCAACGACTTTTGGTCAAAAACAGAAACATTTTTTGTTTACTGTATTTTAATTTAATTTTTTTATGTATAGCACAAGAGGAGGAAGAGGAGGAAGAGGAGGAACATGGCGATGTTGGAGAGAGGGAGCTGGTGCAGCAGGAGGCCGCCAGTCCAGGTTTTTTTTTTTTTTACTGTTGTATTTTGCATCGACTTTTGTTCAAAAATAAATCAGTTTTGTTGTTTACTGTATTTTTTATTTCTTTAATTTCTTACATATAGCACTGGATATGCAGACGGTGGTGGTGGGGGAGGAGTCAGAGGAGTCGGAGCCTCAGGAGGCCACCAGCTCTGGTATATACTACTGTTATATTTTTTCAAGACTTTCAGTCAAAAATAGAAAACTGTATTTTCCTTCTTTCATTTATTGGATATATAGAAGAAGCCAGACCTAGCAATCAAGAGGTGATTGGCGAGCTACGCCTGGCAGTCAGAACACTCGATGCCATCCAGGAACTGCTGCAGGAACTCCGCGAGCACCTGAACAACACCGCGGACATCCTGGAGCGGCAGTAAGACAGAGACAATACTCAATACGGATGTGCCTCAGCTGCTCCTGCTCGCCTGCTTTGAGGTCGGACCAGCGTTTTCTGATCTGGTCCTTCGTCCCGTCTTTCCCAAACACCTCCAGGATGGTGGTGCGCGTAGCTTGTCAATGATACGATCCTTTCTAAAATTATTCTTCCTGCCGTAAGGGCCCTTACTGCAGTCATAATCTTTGTAATCAAAGATGCGGACCAGCTCCAACATCTCCTCAAATGCCAGTAATTCTAAAAGTGAACCAACGCTCTGGACAGCGCGATGACACCTAATTCAGGCGCCCCCCCGCATGTGCGGAGGAGGCGCCTGAAAGGGAGGGGGGGAGGTCCTTCGGACCTCTCTCCCTCCCGATCGGCGGCGTTGCGGGGGTTAACCCAGGCACCATTTGGAAGGGCACAGCCTGCCCTTCCAAATGGTGCCTGGCATTAACCCCTGGGGAGCTGGATCGCGAATCGGCGCTGAAAAGCGCCGGTTCGTGATCCTTTCCCGGAGCTGGCCGACATCTTGGATGTCGGCCAAGCCTCTGGGAACTCCCCCTGAGTGAGGACTGGCGTCATCGTGCATAGCAGTCCTAGAGTTAACCCCTAACTGCCACCAACGGTGGAGATAGGGAGTTCCAATGAACTCCCTATCTCCCGATCGGTGGCAGCTAGGGGTTAAAGTTTGGTATGGTTGGATCGGCCAGAGCATGGCCGTTCCAACGATACCAAACACTACAGTGAAAAAAGTTTTTTTTAAAAAATAAAAATTAAAAATAAAAATATATTTTAAAAAAAAATTATAAAAATTAAATAAACATTTTTTTTTCTTTTTTTTGGTTCGTTAATGCAGCAATATTGTTCCCATTTCAATTATAATGTGAACAATGATGCTGCACTAACGAGGTGGTGGGGCAATATCCACGAGGAGCTGGGGCATGTCCACGAGGAGCTGGGGCATGTCCACGAGGAGCTGGGGCAGGTCCACGAGGAGCTGGGGCACATCCACGAGGTGCTGGGGCATATCCACGAGGAGCTGGGGCATATCCACGAGGAGCTGGGGCATATCCACGAGGAGCTGGGGCATGTCCACGAGGTGCTGGGGCATGTCCACGAGGAGCTGGGGCATATCCAGGAGGTGCTGGGGCAATATCCACGAGGAGCTGGGGCATTATCCACGAGGTGCTGGGGCATATCCACGAGGAGCTGGGGCATGTCCACGAGGAGCTGGGGCCTGTCCATGAGGAGCTGGGGCATATCCACGAGGAGCTGGGGCATGTCCACGAGGAGCTGGGGCATGTCCACGAGGAGCTGGGGCATGTCCACGAGGAGCTGGGGCATATCCATGAGGTGCTGGGGCAATATCCACGAGGAGCTGGGGCATTATCCACGAGGTGCTGGGGCAATATCCATGAGGAGCTGGGGCAAGTCCACGAGGAGCTGGGGCATGTCCACGAGGAGCTGGGGCATGTCCACGAGGAGCTGGGGCATATCCACGAGGAGCTGGGGCATATCCATGAGGATCTGGGGCATATCCATGAGGATGTCGGATGTCGGCCAAGCTTCCGGGAACTCCCCCTGAGGACTGGCGTCATCGTGCATAGCACGATGATGCCAGTCCTGGAGTTAACCCCTAGTTGCCACCAATGGTGGAGATAGGGGGTTCCAATGAACCCCCTATCTCCCAATCCGTGGCAGCTAGGGGTTAAAGTTTGGTATTGTTGGATCGGCCAGAACATGGCCGTTCCAACGATACCAAACACGAATGTGAAAAACGTTTGTAAAAAAATAAAAAATAAAAAAATATTTAAAAATTTTTATAAAAAAAAAATAAACAAGTTTTTTTTGTTTTTTTTGTTTTGTTAATGCAGCAATATTGTTCCCATTTCAATTATAATGTGAACAATGATGCTGCACTAACGATTTTTGTATGCGGTGCGTTTGTTAAAAATTTTGTAATTTTCCCCAAAAAAAAATGTAACAAGACCCCATTTCTAATTTTTTTAACAAGCGCACCCCATACAAAATATAACCGCAATTGCTCGCATGTTAAAATGTGAAAAAAAAACACTTTACACGTTGTAAATTATTAAAATCATATTTTATTGCATTTTTTGTTATAATATACAGACAGGTCATGACGTATACATATAATAATGACATATTATTAATCTGCCGAGTCTGACGGAAAGAACGATATATAATATGTCTGGGTCATATACTAAAATAAGCCTTCAAAACACGTTTAAACATGATGAGCAAAACCGGTAAAAAAAATGAGCTCAGCACAGGGGCGGGAAAAGGCTCAGCAGCGAAAGGGTTAATTAAAAAAACACGATAGAATCGCCAGAATTATCGTATCGACAGAATGAATTATCGGATCCGAAAAACAAAGCAAAAATTTATTATAAAAAATATATAAAGTAGTATTAAAAAAGTAAACCATAGTAGTTTTCATCAAAACGAATAGAGTTAGACAGCTTTGAAACGAGAACAGACGTTCCGAAAAAACGAAAAGTTCCGAAAAACGAAAAATGGGCGATATGCCGAAAACCATGTACAATTCCGAAAAACGAAAAGTTCCGAAAAACTAAAAATGGGCGATATGCCGAAAACCATGTACAATTCCGAAAAACGAAAATTTTCCGAAATAACGAAAAGTCGATACAGAAACCTAGTAAAGTGACCCGAAAATACGAAAAATGGTCGATATCCCGAAAAATAAATGAATAAACGAGCCGAATCGAAAAGTTTAAAGATTCGAAAAATCGAATCGAATCGAAAAAAAAATCGGTGCACATCCCTAGTTTGCAGTGGCAGCATACAGCGGCCGACTCCATGCACTTTGGGGACCCTGCGGTGAATGGTGAATTCACTGCAGGGTGGGGAAATTTTATTCCCGGAAGTGCAGGGAACTACAGAACACCAAAATGTTGGCGTCATTTTGGTGCTCTGTGAGTAACTCAATTAGTGGTGAGGTTTTTTGTTGCCCCCTGGAAAGTGAAAGCCTAGGCCTTGCCTACCCAGGACATACTTGAAAATTAGTGACATCTCAATGTTTCCTTCCTGGTAAAATAGTTTGCAAAAGTAAAAAAATAAAAAATATATTTTTTTTATTTTTTTTAGGGGTGGGGCCACCCAGCGGGCCGCCGCCCCCTGGAAAGTGCCGCCCTAGGCCTGGGCCTTGTTGGCCTAGGCCAAAATACACCAGTGGTGGCAGATTACCTCAATCCACAAATATTTTGTAGAAATTACTGAGCCCCCAAACTTCTGGCTGGCAGTGATAAGACACAGATTACCTCAGATTACCTCAATTCCCAAATATTTTGTAGAAATTACTGAGCCCCCAAAATTCTGCATGGCAGATTACCTCAATTCCCAAATATTTTGTAGAAATTACTGACCCCCAAAATACTGCGTGGCAGATTACCTCAATTCACAAATATTTTGTAGAAATTACTGACCCCCAAAATACTGCGTGGCAGTGACAAGACACAGATCACCTCAATTCACAAATATTTTGTAGAAATTACTGAGCCCCCAAAATTCTGGCTGGCAGTGATAAAACACAGATTACCTCAGATTACCTCAATTCACAAATATTTTGTAGAAATTACTGAGCCCCCAAAATTCTGGCTGGCAGTGACAAGACACAGATTACCTCATTTCACAAATATTTTGTTGAAATTACTGAGCCCCCAAAATAGTTGCTGAGAGTGAGAACACAAAGATTACAACAATTCCCAGATATTTGGTAGAAATGAGACCCCCCCAGTAGATGAGACCCCCCCAGTAGCTGGTGGCAGACTGGCAGTAAGAACACACACTAATACAACAACAATCTCCTCTCAAATCTCCTCTCAAACACGTGCAGAAGCGCTGTGTGAAGCCTTATATAGTGTGCTGCGAGACTTAGCTCTGTGAGCCCATGATTGGGCAAAATTTGCCCAATCAGGTCTCTGAGCCGTGATTGGCATAGTTTTGAACCTGTCTTGCACCTGACCTGTGGTCAGGTGCAAGGCTGTAGCCAATTACAAGCTTCAGGCCAGTGGAAAAGTGCATTGTGGTCCATTTTGGTGCATTGTGTGCGAACACGCGGCGAACAGGCGGAAATGTTCGTAGTTCGCGAACATGCGAACAGGCTATGTTCGATGCGAACTCCGAACCGATAAAACCGAACAGCTCATCCCTAGTGAGAAGCAGGCCCCTCTCAAGATTGTCAATCTGCCTCAGCGTTACGATTTGCCCTTCCAAATCTCCAATATGAGCTTCCAGAGATATGGACCCTGCACTGGGTAAACCTCCAAGCTTGCTAACACTCATACCCACTCAACAAGATAACAAATAAATAACAATTGGTACCGGTTATTTCAACTCCTGTTTTTAAACTCAACTTGAAAATAGTCCACTTGGGACATAGACCACTGACAAGAAAGCTCAGTGAGTTGCCAGTGAGTTTATGAAGCCACACAAGTGAAATCACCTGACAGCAACACACCCAATTAACAAGCCTACAGCAGCCCACAGGAAAAAAAAAAAAAAAGCACAACAGAAAAATAAATAAAACCAAAAATCCCCAAAAAGAGAAATTAAACAAATGGATAAATAAACCATAGGTTTCTCTCCCTCTAGACATACATACCACAGACTAGTAAAGATAGAACTCCTGTTTTTAAACTCCACTTGAAAATAGCCCACTTGGGAAGTAGACCAGTAATACCATGCACTGATGTTTACATTAAAGCTGTAAACTAAAGTTTACACTAATACCACACACTAATGTTTACACTAAAGCTAATACCACACACTAATGTTTACACTAGACATGTGCACAGCACAAAATTTCGTTTTGAACTAATGGATTAGTCCTAAAATACAATTTATTTAGTTGCTAAAGAAATTTGTTTTCAGTTCTTTAGTATAAAAACTAATTTAATTCATCCAAAAACCAATGGATACAATTACTATTGTAGTGGCTCCTCAGAGGGCTGAGGTCGCTGTTTGTTACAGTATCTCTCACTCTCAGCACAATGTGGGCCATATTACATAGCTGGTGCTAACTTAACCAGAGCTGTTGTAAACTTCCCAGAGCCATTATAGCCCATGGAGGTTTTCAGTTTACAACAGCTCTGGTTAAGTTAGCACCACCATTGTAATACTGCCCCGTGTCAGGAAAAGCTGTTACAGTAACTGACTGTTGCTCATCACAGCGCTCAGAGTTTCAGTAAAACTAGTAAATAATATTTTTATATATAAGAGGTTAGAAAAATATTATTTCCTTGTTTTACTGAAACTCTGAGCGCTGTTACAGTCAGTTACTGTAACAGCTGAGCCTGATACATTGTACTGAGAGATAATGTAACAAGCAGCCGATCTCAGTGCTCACAGCCACTGCATTTAAAGGGCTAAAAAAGGCTCCTCTCTGTATAATGTTTAGAACATCCTCCTGCATTAATTAATACCCCTCTCTGTATAATTTATACAACATCCACCTGCATTAATTAATACCCCTCTCTGTATAATATATAGAACATCCTCCTGAATTAATTAATGTCCCTCTCTGTATAGAACATCCTCCTCAATTTATACCTTTCTCTGTATAATGTATATAACATCCTCCTGCATTAATACCCCTCTCTGTATAATATATAGAACATCCTCCTGCATTAATTAATGCCCTTCTCTGTATAGAACATCCTACTGCATTGGCATGTGGAGGGTGCAGAACTTCGGATGTTGCGATGTTGCGCTCTTCATTGCTGGTCTCCTTCACTCATCAATGTAATATCACAAAAAGGACAAACTAAAATGTAATGCATTTTATTTTAGTTTCTTTCGTTTTTTGGACTGAGCAGTTTTGTTTCTCTTGAGTCATACGAAAACTAAATTATCCCAAAATTCGGACTAAATCGTTTTAGTACTAAAACGAATGCACATGTCTAGTTTACACTAATATAATGCACTAATGTTTGTGCTAAACCTGCACACTAATGTTTACACTAATACCATGCACTAATGTTTGTGCTAAAGCTGCACACTAATGTTTACACTAATAACACACACTAATGTTTACGCTAAAGCTGCTCACTAATGTTTGCACTAACACCACACACTAATTGCCACGTACTTGCTTTGCTCCAGAAGGGCACGTGAATTGGTGAAGTAGATGCAGGGCTAAAAATCACTATTTGTCTGCACTAGACTCAAAATAATGACTTTGTTGCACACATTCCCCACACCCACTTCCCTTACTAAAATGCCACCACTACTGGTCTAATATATATATATATACAGTATGCCTAATATCCAAAACAGAGCTGACCTGTTCAATTAAGCACACCAAAAAAGAAAACAGTTCAGTAGACCCACCCCCACCAAAATCCACTTTAGTAGATTGTCCCGAAACGCAAGGCTATTATAATTCTGGCTCTTCAGTGAACGTGGTTCTTATATCAGACAAAGGCAGAGCTTAATAAATTAATATTTATTATGCTGAAAAAAATACTAAATCACAAGCAGAAAAGTAAATGGAATTAAAAAGCAGAAAACCTATACTTATGAATGGCAAGGTAAAGAGATCTGCCACCCTGAGGCTGGGTTGAAAACACAACAAACTTCCCACTTTGCATGGACCCCAGAAAATAAGCACCTTTTAGACTTTGGGTCAGTGATTAACACACTGCTTCTTGGTCTCAGATTTCATGGACAAAGGGCTGTGCGGCCCGCCCACTTGACTTCCCAGAATCGACTTCCGTTTCTTGTCACAGGTATGCTCAGTACATTTCTCAATCAATTTTTATGATATCTTGGATTAAATAATCAAACGGTAATTTCATGAGAGAACACAGCTGCTCTTTTCATATGCATTTTTAGTTACAGGGGCTCAACTCAGACTGGGAGAACAGTCTTTGAGGTCCCCATTGGCTTGTCTTTAACACCTCAAAGGTGCCAGCTTGGCCCCCTGCTGTGGAGGGACCTCATACCAAAAGAGCGATTTCCCCTGGAAAGTTTGCACACTGTAATTCACTAGAGCTTTGATGCCTCTTGGGCAAAAAGGTACTTTTTACATCGGAAATTCACACCTTCCCTGGCTTCAAAAGGAACTTAATTACTTTGCACAAGACTATTCAAATCTTTTCAATGAATTCCTCCAATTAAATTATACCTGCATACAAAGTAATTCTGGGCAATAATTACATATAAAATATTGATGTCCTGGCCAAATATTAGCAGAACATAGCCTATATCAAACTAATAACACACACAAATGTTTACACTAACGCCGCACACTAATGTTTACACTAATACCACACATTAATGTTTACTGTCAGCTTTAATTTGAGGGTATGTACATCCAACTCAGGTGAACGGTGTAGGACTTACAGCAGTTTGCAGATGTGCCTCCCACTTGTTAAGGGACCAAAAGTAATGGGACAATTGGCTTCTCAGCTGTTCCATGGCCAGGTGTGTGATATTCCCTCATTACCCCAATTACAACGTGCAGATAAAAGGCCAGAGTTAATTTCAAGTGTGCTATTTGAATTTGGATTCTGTTGCTGTCAACTCTCAAGATGAGATCCAAAGAGCTGTCACTATCAGTGAAGCAAGCCATCATTAGGCTGAAAAAACAAGACAAACCCATCAGAGAGATAGCAAGAACATTAGGTGTGGCCAAAACAACGATTTGTAACATTCTCAAAAAGAAGGAACACACCGGTGAGCTCAGCAAAACCAAAAGACCCAGGAGACCACAGAAAACAACTGTGGTGGATGACTGCAGAATTCTTTCCCTGGTGAAGAAAACACCATTCACAACAGTTGGCCAGATCAAGAACACTCTCCAGGAGGTAGGTGTATGTGTGACAAAGTCAACAATCAAGAGAAGACTTCACCAGAGTGAATACAGAGGGTTCACCACACGATGTAAATCATTGGTGAGCCTCAAAAACAGGAAGGCCAGATTAGAGTTTGCCAAACAACACCTAACAAAGCCTTCACAGTTCTGGAACAAGATCCTATGGACAGATGAGACCAAGATCAACTTGTACCAGAGTGATGGGAAGGGAAGAGTATGGAAAAGGAAAGGAACTGCTCATGATCCTAAGCATACCACCTCATCAGTGAAGCATGGTGGTGGTAGTGTCATGGCGTGGGCATGTATGGCTGCCAATGGAACTGGTTCTCTTGTATTTATTGATGATGTGACTGCTGACAAAAGCAGCAGGATGAATTCTGAAGTGTTTCGGGCAATATTATCTGCTCACATTCAGCCAAATGCTGCAGAACTCATTGGACGGCGCTTCACAGTGCAGATGGACAATGACTCAAAGCATACTGCAAAAGCAACCAAAGAGTTTTTGAAGGGACAGAAGTGGAATGTTATGCAATGGCCAAGTCAATCACCTGACCTGAATCCCATTGAGCATGCATTTCACTTGCTGAAGACAAAACTGAAGGGAAAATGCCCCAAGAACAAGCAGGAACTGAAGACAGTTGCAGTAGAGGCCTGGCAGTAGGCTTGTGCACCGATTTTTTTTTTTCGGTTCGATTCGGTTCGATTTGTACAGATGTTTAAACTTTTCGATTCGGCTCGTTTCGACCGATTTCTGTTTCGATTCGGTTCGGTTCGGATCGTTTTTCGTGTACATTTTTTTTTCGGAATATCGACCATTTTTCGTATTTTCGTGTCACTTTGCTCGTTTTTTGTATCGACTTTTTGTAAATTTCGGAAATTTTCGTTTTTTCGGAACGTCTGTTCTCCTCGTTTCAAAGTGTCTACGATAATTCTGGCGATTCTATCATGTTTTTTTTTATTAAATAAAGATCCTTTTTTTCTTATGAATAATTGAATATACATTTCACAACTTTATTTAATCATATTAAAATGGTATGAAAGCCAAGGAACAAAAAAAATGAACAAAACGATTTAAAAAACGCTAAACTGACCCGAATGCCACAAGAAACAAGTGATACGCATTTACAAGTACAAAATTTACTGAATCAGCGATATAACCGATAATAGTTAAATATACGATGTCCAGAATTACCGAAATGGAACCGAAATCACGAATGGAACCGAAATCATGAATAGAGCAAAAAATAAATTTCGATTTGACACATTTCAAGTCCATTCTAAAATTCCGAAAATTTTTCGTTTCGGCTCGGAAAACTTTTCGGATCTATCGGTTTTCGGGTCCGACCCGATTCGGAAATTCGCCCGAATCCGAAGACACGAATCGGGAAATTTCGTGAAAATTCCGAAATTCCGAAACCCAAAACGCACATCCCTACCTGGCAGAGCATCACCAGGGATGAAATCCAGCGTCTGGTGATGTCTATGCGTTCCAGACTTCAGGCTGTGATTGACTGCAAAGGATTTGCAACCAAGTATTAAGAAGGGAAAGTTTGATTTATGATTATTATTCTGTCCCATTACCTTTGGTCCCTTAACAAGTGGGAGGCACATCTGCAAACTGCTGTAAGTCCTACACCGTTCACCTGAGTTGGATGTACATACCCTCAAATTAAAGCTGACAGTCTGCAGTTAAAGCACATTGTGTTTGTTTCATTCCAACTCCATTGCGGTGGTGTATAGAGCCAAAGATGTTAGAATTGTGTCGATGTCCCAATATTTCTGGACCTGACTGTATATATATATATACACAAATGTGCTGCTCCTCTTTAATTTCCCATGGAAGTTTTGGATACAGGTGACGGTGCCGAATGAAAGATAATCTGGGAGTTTGAGAGTTGCCAACAAGGAAAAGGATCATTTGATTATTTTCTGAATAAGAAGTGCCTCTCTCTGGAGCTGCCTCTGGTCTGCTTGGGTCTACTACTGGCTCTTGTCCTTATTTTATCACTCTTTCTTCTAACACCACATTTCTGTCCCATTTCTCCCTCATTATAGTATAATCCATTTCAGACCCCTTTACCTTGTTACTTTAGCTCTAACACTACACCTCAGACTCTCTACCACACCTTCCTCAGCACCTTCAGTTCCTCCTCCCTCTGCGTCATCATAGGTTCCTTTCTATTCATCATGGTGATTTGCGCATCTCTTTGCACGTCCTAGAATGAGTCAGAAATCCCAGACTGCTGTACATAGTGGTGACTTTACGTTGAGTCTTTCCTCCTGCACAATTTTCTACCAACCTCTGCAGAAAATGTAAGGTGTGATGTGGCACATTTTAGAGAAGAGCAACTCAGGACGATTGGGTGTCTGGGTGTTTAGCAGAGTTCCTCTGTAATGTCACGGCAATGCCCCTGTCTCTAGCAATATTGGAGGTGTAGGTTGGATTTCAGCTGGTGATGCTCTGGATCTCCAGCAAGGCTCCTTGGGTAAGACACCTAACAATGCATGTTTGTTTCCACACTATATCATCTGCGTAGGCGAAGCGGAAACTTCTTTGCTGTACAACCATAGTGAAGTAGGTTTGAATGCTTAGCAGCACGTCTCTCCTCTTCCTCCGTGGAGGAGTAGGTCTCTGTGTTACATATATGGAGAAACAGGTTACTACCTTACAACCATGGAGAAGCAGGTTCAACCTCTCCACCTACATGTCTCTTCTTTACAACCAGGTCCGGACTGGCCATAGGGAGAACTGGGCGTTTGCCCGGTAGGCTGCTAGCCTCCCAGGCCGGTCAGACACTAGCCTCCCTTGCCAGGTGGCCGGCCGACATAGGCAGCTGCCCGGCAAGGTGGCATAGGCTGACTGAAGAGGGAGGGAAGGGGAGGATGGACGGCCGGCCAGCGAGTGCTGTGATTCTTGACTACTACCCAATCAGCGGGTGCCGGCTAGCCATCGGCCCCCGCTGATTTGGTCACACGGCGCACCGCATGACGTCATCAGCGGGGGATGGATGGCCTACTCCCTCACAAGGCGTGCCCACACACACGCGGTCTGTCACACGCCGAGCGTGTGGGCCGGATCCTCCTGTGCAAGACAGGATGTCTCCCGGCTGTCGCCGGCACGCACCACGGGTTAGCCACGAGGTATGGGGGGGAGAATTGATATGCCTGCTGGGGGGGGAGAATTGATATGCCTGCTGGGGGGGAATTGATATGCGGGGGGGAATTGACATGCTGGGGCGGGAGAATTGTTATGCTGGGGGAGAGCATTGATATGCTTGCTGGGGGGGAATTGATATGCTTGCTGGGGGGAATTGATATGCTGTGGGAGAGAATTGATATGCTTGCTGGGGGGAATTGATATGCTGGGGGAGAGAATTGATATGCTTGCTTGCGGGGGAATTGATATGCTGGGGGGGAATTGATATGCTGGATGGATTGATATGCTGGGGGGAAGAATGAATTAATATGCTGGGGGATGAATGAATTGATATGCTGGGTAGGTTGAATACATTTATAGTTACATTACATTGAATTTTACTGCTGTAGTGTTCTGTGACATCCTCATAAAAGCTGCACATTACTGTGTAGCTCTGTGACACCCCCATAATGTATAGTGTTTTTGGGGGTGTCACAGAGCTCCATAGTAATGTGCAGTGTTTATGGGGGTGCCACAGCGTTCTACAGTAATGTGCGGTGTTTATGAGGGTGCCACAGAGCTCTACAGTAATGTGCGGTGTTTATGAGGTTGTTACAGAGCTCCACAGTAATGTGCGGTGTTAATGGGGGTGCCACTGAGCTCTACAGTAATGTAAGGTGTTTATGAGGGTGCCACTGAGCTCTACAGCAATGTGCGGTGTTTATGTGGGTGTCACAGAGCTCTACAGTAATGTGCAGTGTTGTGTGGGTGTCACAGAGCTCCACGGTAATGTGTGCAGTGTATGAGCATATCAAAGAGCTTCACAGCAATGAAACTCACAGTAATGTGCTGTGTGTAGAGAAAAATGTGGGCTGCTCAGTCCAAAATGCCCGGGCCTATATTTTGTCCCAGTCTGGCCTGTTTACAACTATGGAAACATGTGTGATTCCTAATGAGAACACCTCATCAGCAACTGTCCAAGACACCTAACGACTAGGGATGGGCTGGCGGTTCGATCCGAACATGAGTTCGATTAGAACATTGCCCGTTCGGCTATTCGGCGAACCTCGAACATTTCCGCGTGTTTGCCGCGTGTTCGCCCACAATGCACCACAATGGACCACAATGCACTTTTACACTGGCCTGAACCTTGTAATTGGCTACAGCCTTGCATCTGACCACATGTCAGCTGCAAGACAGGTGCAAGACTATGCCAATCAGGGCTCAGAGTCCTGATTGGGCAAATTTTGCTCAATCATGGTCTCACAGAGCTAAATCCCGCAGCACACTATATAAGGCTTCCCCAGCGTGTTTTTGTTTCAGGAGTGAATCAGAGAGGAGATGAGATGGTTTGTTGCAGAACAGACTGTATCACTGAGTTATATCTGATTTCTGGAAATTGTAATCTGTGTGTTGTCCCTGACAGCTATAAGGGTGTATGACTGAGGCATAACATACTTCTGGAAATTTTAATCTCTGTCTTGGCACTGCCAGCTATCAGGGACAGGCTGTATACCGTATGGAGCAGAACTATCTAGGGGCAAGGGCAGACCTGGATACCTTTACAGCAGATGATCCACTGGCTTACTGGGTGTTGAGATTGGATCACTGGCCAGAACTTAGCCAATATGCTATGCAGCTACTAGGTTGCCCTTCATCCAGCATGCTTTCTGAAAGGACGTTCAGTGCTGCTGGAGGTTTTGTCAAAGACAAAAGAGTGCGTCTGTCCACCGACTCTGTAGACCGGCTGACATTTATAAAAATGAATCAGTCCTGGATCAGCAGCTATCAATCCCCTGATGCTGATGTAACTGAATAGATCGGGGATGTCTTCTGCATTCCCAAAACCTCCACCCCTGCACATTTCCACAATACCACAGAGGGGTTACGTTGTGAAGGCACTAGCTGCCACCAAATGCCCAATATTTGGATGCACTGACGCGTGTACCAGATTCATATCATTGTAATATTTGACTGCAGGGTCCACCCCTGCACTCTTCCACAATACCTCAGAGGGGTTACGGTGTGAAGGCACTAGCTGCTATCAAATGCCCAATATTTGGGTGCACTGACACTGACGCGTGTACCAGATTCCAATCATTTTAATATTTGAATGCAGAGTCCACTGCTGCACTCTTCCACTATACCTCAGAGGGGTTACGTTGTGAAGGCACTAGCTGCCACCAAATGCCCAATATTTGGGTGTACTGACGCCTGTATCAGATTCCAATCATTTTAATATTTGAATGCAGAGTCCACCCCTGCATTCTTCCACAATACCTCAGAGGGGTTACGGTGTGAAGGCACTAGCTGCCACCAAAGGTCCAATTTTAATGCACCTTTTGTTACTTTACATAGTTACATAGTTATAAAGGCTGAAAAAAGACATGCGTCCATCGGGTTCAGCCTCTCCCACATAACCTACTACTGTTGATCCAAAAGAAGGCAAAAATCCCAGTCTGAAATATGCAACATACCGGGGAAAAATTCCTTCTTGACCCCAGAATGGCAGTCAGATTTCTCCTTGGATCAAGAAGCTTTTACCCACATATTAAATATTATAACCCTTAATATTCTGTGTCTGCAGGAAGTCATCCAGTCGTTTTTTAAAAGTCTGTACAGACTCTGACCCAACCACCTCAACAGGCAGAGAATTCCACAGCTTTATTGTTCTCACCGTAAAATAACCCTTCCTATGCTTTAAGCTAAATTTTCTTTCTTCCAGTCTAAATGGATGACCCCTTGTATGAAAAGAGGAGACGTTTTAGGATACACAGAACAAGTTTAGGGATTTTTTGACTAAATTATGGTGAAACTTATGCAGGCTTTGGATGAAAGGTCTATACCTTTCATCCAAAGCCTGCATAAGTTTCACCATAATTTAGTCAAAAAATCCCTAAACTTGTTCTGTGTATCCTAAAACGTCTCCTCTTTTCATACAAACTGCCGCCCCAAGCAGTTGTTTATGAATAGATTAAAGGAAAAACATTTACCGTCATCTGAAATGTCATTTTTTTCTTTTTAAATGTTTCTATACATCCTACAAATCCGCAACTTCACGGGCAGGTTATGGGAACCTCCTAGGCCTGATATTTGAAGGAATTTTTCTTTTTTTATTCTTGACCTTTATTTCATGGAAAAATCACTGTTCCTTTAAAAACATCTTTTTTTAAACTTTCTTTCCTTGTTTCCTGTCCCCCAGGGCACTACCCGGACCCCCATACACCTTTTATGGCAAATATCTTGCATATATGCCCTCTTGGAGGGCACTCTAAAAAGCGAACGTTTGAGTCCAATTGACTTACATTGAGTTTGGATCGTGTTCGCGTCCGAACTCGATCTTCTGAAATCGAGTTCGAAAGCGAACCGAAGATGGGGGTGTTCGGCTCATCACTACTAACGACATATGTGTGCCTACCTATATATATTATATCTGCCATATATACTATATGTTCCTTTGGGAACAGGGTCCACCAGTTGTACTGGGACATCCTTATTATATAATGCCTGTTGTTCTAATGTATCATTGTTCACGCAGCTTCTGCAGAATCTGTTTGTGCCATATAACTACAGAATAATAAGTCAAAATCTATTGAAGTGTCAGGTGAGACTCTTACAACACCATATCTTGCATACAATATGCTATCTTTACAGCAACACTTGATAATGGCATCCCATACTAAAAGGAACCTGTGTGAATGTTTCATCCACATCCCACCGGTGACTGACTTGATGCCTGCAGGGGTCAGGAGAACCACCTGCAGGACAACAATGCTGTTTTCACCTCTCACTGCTCATTGGCATGGAAACTAATTGATTGGCAGGTGTGGGGGCAGCTCGATTGATTTGATAATTGAATTATTAAAAAATCACTGTTAGATGTAACATGAGCATAAATCCCTGCTAGGTCTGGACTGGTCATCTGGACACATGCCCTGTGGGCCACAATCAAGGGTGACTATCAGTAGAGGTTTATGGGGCCCATCAGCTCCATGGGGCCTGTGCATCTTTTGGGATTCTCACAGGATGCCCTGGACCCCTGGGGTTGCTAGGCCCTTGTCTGGTTATTCAGTGGGGACAGTGGCTGACCCCTTACGTTTCCAGTGGTGGAGGAAAGGGATCTGCTTCTCTTGCAGGCACAGACCATGTAACCGCTCCTGTACCTGGTCAGCACTCACCGCTGAGAATGAGTCAAAGCGCATGCTGCACATCATGACATGTCAGACCACAGGGTGTGCTCTGACTCACTGAGGGTCAGCACACAGTGAGGAGTGGTTAGTGATCTGCTCATGGCAGAGGCACAGACCATCTCGACTGCCCAATAGACACTGCAGGAATCAGGACACTAACAAAGCTACAACAGGGGTTTGGTGGCTGTACCCACTGGCCCACCAGGAACCACCTTTGCAAAAAATTTAAGCAGGAGAGGGGGCAAGAAGTATATATATATATATATATATTGTGACAGTGTGATCAGGGCAGGGTAATAGACCACAGGTTCATTAGCAAGCAAATGGAGAATGCCCTTTTCCCCCTATAGGGTTAACTCACAGCTGTTGCCTCGTTAAGACTGCCCTGTCCTTATAGGAGATGTGGTTCCCTCTGAGAGGGCAGTCTTGGTGCTGGGTACAGCAGGGAAGGTACCTATGTAAGAACCAAAGGAAGGTCCAGATAGCGGTCTCCTTAACAAAAGTCCATGTGATGGTCTTAAAAACCCTGATTAGACAAATCGCCCAGCAGTCAAGAGGAAAGTACTTTTTTTTGCTTATTGGTAAGCGGTTTAGTCGCCCAATATTATATATGGGCTCTGCATAAAGGAGTAGGCGTTTGATTAATATTTGTTTTAGTTTTGTGTTCATGGTCTAGCCTGCAAGTACCGTGACTGTGGCATGATGGGATACTAAAAGAACTGGGGGTGGGAGTTAATTATTGAAATCACGTTAGTTAAACTGGCATTATAAAACTAACGCTACCATTACATTTTACAAATTACATTACAAAAATATGACTTGCCCTTAACCCTTTCGCTGCTGAGGCTTTTCCCGCCCCTGTGCTGAGGTCATTTTTTACCTGTTTTGCGCATCATGTTTAAACGTGTTTTGAAGGCTTATTTTAGTATATGACATCGACATATTATATATCGTTCTTTCCGTCAGACTCGGTAGATTCATAATATGTCATTATTATATGTATACGTTATGTCATGTTTGTATATTATAACAAAAATGCAATAAAATATGTATTTTCAATAATTTACAGCGTGTAAAGTGTTTTTTTCCACATTTTAACATGCGAGCAATTGCGGTTATATTTTGTATGGGGTGCGCTTGTTAAAAAAATTAGAGATGGGGTCTCGTTACATTTTTTTTTTGGGGAAAATGACACCATTTTTAACAAACGCACCGCATACAAAAATCGCTAATGCAGCATCATTGTTCACATTATAATTGAAATGGGAACAATATTGCTGCATTAACAAAACAAAAAAAAAAAAAAAAAGTGTTTATTTTTTTTTATTTTATTTTTTTTTTTAATTTTTTTTTTTTTTTTTTTTTTTTTTTTTATTTTTTTTTACAATTTTTTTTACTTTCATGTTTGGTATCGTTGGAACGGCCATGCTCTGGCCGATCCAACGATATCAAAATTTAACCCCTAACTGCCACGGATCGGGAGATAGGGAGTTCATTGGAACTCCCTATCTCCACAGTTCGTGGCAGTTAGGGGTTAATGCTAGGACTGGCGTCATCGTGCTACGCACGATGACGCCAGTCCTCTGGGGGAGTTCCCGGAAGCTTGGCCGACATCCAAGATGTCGGCCAGCTCCCGGGAAGGATCGCAAATCGGCGCTTTTCAGCGCCGATTTGCGATCCAGCTCCCCAGGGGTTAATGCCAGGCATCATTTGGAAGGGCAGGCTGTGCCCTTCCAAATGATGCCTGGGTTAAGCCCCTGTGAGCCGCCGATCGGGAGGGAGAGAGGTCCGAAGGACCTCCCCCCCTCCCTTTCAGGCGCCTCCTCCGCACATGGGGGGGGGGCACCTGAATTATGTGTCATCGCGGGGGCGCGATGACACATAATAATGGCGGCCACTGCTCCGGATGCCGGGCTGACATCCAGGATGTCAGCCCGCACCGGAGGGGCCAGCGATCGGCCGGAACCCGGCCGAACGCTGACCCCAATGCGAGGACGCGCTCAGCGCGTCCTCCGCATACCAGCGGCAATGCTGAGGACGCGCTGAGCGCGTCCTTAGCATTGAAGTGGTTAAGTTCTCCCTTAACCCCTTCCATGCGGAAGACGGCGTCCAGCCGCATGGGCACTTGGCTGCGGAGGACGCGCTGAGCCATCCTCCCATTGGGGATTCCGGCCGATCGCTGCGACCCCCCCGGTGCGGGCTGACATCTTGGTTGTCAGCCCAACCTTTGGAACCCCTGCCGAACGAATAGCGTCATCGCACTGTTGGCACTGAATCATGATTCAGCCCCCAAGGGGTTAAAGACAGGCACTGCTCGGAAGGGCAGGCTGTGCCTTTCAAAGCGGTGTCTGCTTTTTTTTGATGCCCATTACCGATGGGGAGGGAGAGAGGTCCAAAGGACCTCCCCCCCTTCCCTTCAGTCACCTTCCCTGCACTGGCGGAGGAGGGGGTGCCTGAAATAGACACCCAGCGCGATGACTTTATTCGTGTGGCCGGTGTCCAAGATGTCAGCCCACACCTGGAGGCCGCAGCGATCAGCCAGAATCCTGGCCAATCGCGGATGCAATGGGAGGACGAGCTCAGCGCGTCCTCCGCAGCCAAGACCCCGTGCGGCTGGACGATAGGGATGTGCATGACTTTTCGTTTCACTTATTTTTTTTTTCGGGTATTTCTTTTCGTTTCGGATCATTTTGGACAGTTTTTCTTTCGTTTGATTCGGTGATTCGGATCGATTCGGCGAGATTCGGATCATTTCGGTGATTCGAATCAGTTGGGTTCTCACTATTTTTTTATTTTTTTTCCTTATTTAAGAGTGGGAAGTAGATTACTACCAATAGAATGTAAGTTTCTTTATTTAATTATTCTTTTAGGTTTTTTTAGGCAATTTATGGGTGAAATTTTAGGTTTCCTGTTTTTAAAGAAACAAGGCTTTTTAACCTGTAGGTTTCAATGCAGCATATGAATCCACACACTGCTGGGCAGCGCCTCTCTGCGGTATAATTAATGCAGCATATGAATCCACACACTGCTGGGAAGCGCCTCTCTGCAGTATAATTAATGCAGCATATGAATCCGCACACTGTTGGGAAGCGCCTCTCTGCGGTATAATTAATGCAGCATATGAATCCACACACTGCTGGGAAGGCGCCTCCCTGAAGTATAATTAATGCAGCATATGAATCCACACACTGCTGGGAAGCGCCTCTCTGCAGTATAATTAATGCAGCATATGAATCCACACACTGCTGGGAAGCGCCTCTCTGCAGTATAATTAATGCTGCATATGAATCCACACACTGCTGGGAAGCGCCTCTCTGCACTATAATTAATGCAGCATATGAATTCACACACTGCTGGGAAGCACCTCTCTGCAGTATAATTAATGCAGCATATGAATCCACACACTGCTGGGAAGGAAGCGCCTCTCTGCGGTATAATTAATGCAGCATATGAATCCACACACTGCTGGGAAGCGCCTCTCTGCGGTATATTTAATGCAGCATATGAATCCACACAGTGCTCGGAAGCACTCTCTGCGGTATAATTAATGCAGCATATGAATCCACACAGTGCTCGGAAGCACCTCTCTGCGGTATAATTAATGCAGCATATGAATCCACACACTACTGGGAAGCGCCTCTCTGCGGTATATTTAATGCAGCATATGAATCCACACACTGCTGGGAAGCTCCTCTCTGCACTATAATTAATGCAGCATATGAATTCACACACTGCTGGGAAGCACCTCTCTGCAGTATAATTAATGCAGCATATGAATCCACACACTGCTGGAAAGGAAGCGCCTCTCTGCGGTATAATTAATGCAGCATATGAATCCACACACTGCTGGGAAGCGCCTCTCTGCGGTATATTTAATGCAGCATATGAATCCACACAGTGCTCGGAAGCACCTCTCTGCAGTATAATTAATGCAGCATATGAATCCACACAGTGCTCGGAAGCACCTCTCTGCGGTATAATTAATGCAGCATATGAATCCACACACTACTGGGAAGCGCCTCTCTGCAGTATAATTTATGCAGCATATGAATCCACACACTGCTGGGAAGCGCCTCTCTGCAGTATAATTAATGCAGCATATGAATCCACACACTGCGGGGAAGAATCGCCTCTCTGCAGTATAATTAATGCAGCATATGAATCCACACACTGCTCGGAAGCGCCTCTCTGCAGTATAATTTATGCAGCATATGAATCCACACACTGCTGGGAAGCGCCTCTCTACAGTATAATTAATGCAGCATATGAATCCACACACTGCTGGGAAGCGCCTCTCTACAGTATAATTAATGCAGCATATGAATCCACACACTGCTGGGAAGGCGCCTCCCTGCAGTATAATTAATGCAGCATATGAATCCACACACTGCTGGGAAGCGCCTCTCTGCAGTATAATTAATGCAGCATATGAATCCACACACTGCTGGGAAGCGCCTCTCTACAGTATAATTAATGCAGCATATGAATTCACACACTGCTGGGAAGCACCTCTCTGCAGTATAATTAATGCAGCATATGAATCCACACACTGCTGGGAAGGAAGCGCCTCTCTGCGTATAATTAATGCAGCATATGAATCCACACACTGCTGGGAAGCGCCTCTCTGCGGTATATTTAATGCAGCATATGAATCCACACAGTGCTCGGAAGCACCTCTCTGCGGTATAATTAATGCAGCATATGAATCCACACAGTGCTCGGAAGCACCTCTCTGCGGTATAATTAATGCAGCATATGAATCCACACACTACTGGGAAGCGCCTCTCTGCGGTATATTTAATGCAGCATATGAATCCACACACTGCTGGGAAGCGCCTCTCTGCAGTATAATTAATGCAGCATATGAATCCACACACTGCGGGGAAGAATCGCCTCTCTGCAGTATAATTAATGCAGCATATGAATCCACACACTGCTCGGAAGCGCCTCTCTGCAGTATAATTTATGCAGCATATGAATCCACACACTGCTGGGAAGCGCCTCTCTACAGTATAATTAATGCAGCATATGAATTCACACACTGCTGGGAAGCACCTCTCTGCAGTATAATTAATGCAGCATATGAATCCACACACTGCTGGGAAGGAAGCGCCTCTCTGCGGTATAATTAATGCAGCATATGAATCCACACACTGCTGGGAAGCGCCTCTCTGCGGTATATTTAATGCAGCATATGAATCCACACAGTGCTCGGAAGCACCTCTCTGCGGTATAATTAATGCAGCATATGAATCCACACAGTGCTCGGAAGCACCTCTCTGCGGTATAATTAATGCAGCATATGAATCCACACACTACTGGGAAGCGCCTCTCTGCGGTATATTTAATGCAGCATATGAATCCACACACTGCTGGGAAGCGCCTCTCTGCAGTATAATTAATGCAGCATATGAATCCACACACTGCGGGGAAGAATCGCCTCTCTGCAGTATAATTAATGCAGCATATGAATCCACACACTGCCGGGAAGCTCCTCACTGCGGTATAATTAATGCAGCATATGAATCCACACACTGCTGGGAAGCATCTCTCTGCAGTATAATTAATGTAGCATATGAATCCACACACTGCTGGGAAGCGCCTCTCTACAGTATAATTAATGCAGCATATGAATCCTCACACTGCTGGGAAGCGCCTCTCTGCAGTATAATTAATGCAGCATATGAATCCACACACTGCTGGGAAGCGCCTCTCTGCAGTATAATTAATGCAGCATATGAATCTGCACACTGCTGGGAAGCGCCTCTCTGCAGTATAATTAATGCAGTGTATGAATCCACACACTGCTGGGAAGCACCTCTCTGCAGTATAATTAATGCAGCGTATGAATCCACACACTGCTGGGAAGCGCCTCTCTGCAGTATAATTAATGCAGCATACGAATCCACACACTGCCGGGCAGCGCCTCTCTGCAGTATAATTAATGCAGCATACGAATCCACACACTGCCGGGCAGCGCCTCTCTGCTGGATAATTAATGCAGCATATGAATCCACACACTGCTGGGAAGCGCCTCTCTGCGGTATAATTAATGCAGCATATGAATCCACACACTGCTGGGCAGCGCCTCTCTGCAGTATAATTAATGCAGCATATGAATCCACACACTGCTGGGAAGCGCCTCTCTGCAGTATAATTAATGCAGCATATGAATCCACACACTGCTGGGAAGCATCTCTCTGCAGTATAATTAATGCAGCATATGAATCCACACACTGCTGGGAAGCGCCTCTCTGCAGTATAATTAATGCAGCATATGAATCCACACACTGCTGGGAAGCGCCTCTCTACAGTATAATTAATGCAGCATATGAATCCTCACACTGCTGGGAAGCGCCTCTCTGCAGTATAATTAATGCAGCATATGAATCCACACACTGCTGGGAAGCGCCTCTCTGCAGTATAATTAATGCAGTGTATGAATCCACACACTGCTGGGAAGCGCCTCTCTGCAGTATAATTAATGCAGCATACGAATCCACACACTGCCGGGCAGCGCCTCTCTGCAGTATAATTAATGCAGCATACGAATCCACACACTGCCGGGCAGCGCCTCTCTGCGGTATAATTAATGCAGCATATGAATCCACACACTGCTGGGAAGCGCCTCTCTGCAGTATAATTAATGCAGCATATGAATCCACACACTGCTGGGAAGCGCCTCTCTGCGGTATAATTAATGCAGCATATGAATCCACACACTGCTGGGAAGCGCCTCTCTGCAGTATAATTAATGCAGCATACGAATCCACACACTGCCGGGCAGCGCCTCTCTGCAGTATAATTAATGCAGCATATGAATCCACACACTGCTGGGAAGCGCCTCTCTGCTGGATAATTAATGCAGCATATGAATCCACACACTGCCAGGAGCTCCCTCTCTGCAGTATAATTCAACACAGTGGCGGAGTACCAGGGTCGCAGCGGTCGCACTTGTGACCGGGCCCTGGCATTCCGCCACTGAAGGGGGGGGCCAGCGCCACCGCCAGATTCTGGCAATACTGGACGCGCTCAGCGCGTCTGCCGCAGCGAAGGGGTTACATATATACGTTTCATTCTCTTCATTTATTACATGAAGCTTTCTTATTTTTTTAATTTTTAAAAGAGTATTTTGTATTTTTTTAAATATTAGTTTCATTTTTAAAAGACTTTTTTTACAGACATTTTTATCATTTTTTTAAAGCACCTTTCCTATACATTTCCTATATGCGTTTCTTAGGCTGGGGTCAGATGAGCGTAGTGTTCACGTCCGTGATTGTGCCTAAAAGTACGTCCGTGATAGCATGACAGAAAGCCCATTGGAGCCTGTTACACAAAGTACGTCCGCACTGAACCACGGACGCACCACGGCCGCGGCAAACGGACGCAAGGCAGGCAAGAACGTACAACCCCTAGAACGGCCGCACAAAGTGCGCTGCGTCCGCAACGTCCGCATAGCTTTGTGTGTGAGTGATGGAACGTGGTCAGACGGACTGCATTTATACGTCCAGCATTTTTCATGGACAAAATGGTTTTGCTTTTTATTTTATTTTCCCTCCGTCCTACATCCGTCAAAATATACGTCAGTGATAAACGGACTGTGTGACCACTACTGTGTCTTCCGTACTGACGTACGTCCGTGTGCACAGACGTACAGTCCGTAGAAATCACGCTCGTCTGACCCTAGCCTAACACATTTTATTGATTTAAACTCCTATTAGGAGTTTCTTCTTTTTCCTGTTTTCATTTCAGTGCAGTTTGCGAGGCAATTTCTACTCAATTTGGCGGTTATCGGTGCAAATTGGCATTTTTCGCTGACGTCCAAAAACTGCTTTGACGACTCCATTTTTGGCAAAATACGGTAAACATTCGCTAGATAGTGAATTTACTGTATGTTCCGCAAAATGGAATCGCCAAAGTGCCGTGAAACATGACGAAAAGCAAAGCACCGAAATTGCACTCAATTTCAGTGCTTTGAGAATACACTGTTTAGGGTTGATAGAGCATCATGGGTCATGTAGTTCAGCAACATTTGGGGTGCCAAGGTTCGTTCATCGCTGCAATAAGTTCCTATGAATAATTATTCTGTTATACACTGAATAAAGACACCATTTAAAACATTTTTAATAAAAAACTTTGCTGAAGAAATGCAGAAAAATGCCTAAAAAATTTCTAAAAAATAAATAGAGACTTTTTGCTGGAAATGAAAAGAATAAACAGTTGAATAGAAAAATAATTAAAACTTTTGGCTTTTTTTCTATTGAGTCCTATGGGATTTACTTGTTTAAACCTGTCAAACAGAAGCACCAAAAATCTGGGCATTTCGGCAGCATTTCGGTGCAATTCGCTGTTCTTTCAATAGATTAACCAGATAGATTGGCAGTATCTATTGGCAGTATCTATTGGCGGTATCTATTGGCGGTATCTATTGGCAGTATCTATTGGCAGTATCTATTGGCGGTATCTATTGGCGGTATCTATTGGCAGTATCTATTGGCAGTATCTATTGGCGGTATCTATTGGCGGTATCTATTGGCGGTATCTATTGGCGGTATCTATTGGCGGTATCTATTGGCAGTATCTATTGGCGGTATCTATTGGCAGTATCTATTGGCGGTATCTATTGGCAGTATCTATTGGCGGTATCTATTGGCAGTATCTATTGGCAGTATCTATTGGCAGTATCTATTGGCAGTATCTATTGGCGGTATCTATTGGCGGTATCTATTGGCGGTATCTATTGGCGGTATCTATTGGCGGTATCTATTGGCGGTATCTATTGGCAGTATCTATAGGCAGTATCTATTGGCGGTATCTATTGGCAGTATCTATTGGCAGTATCTATTGGCAGTATCTATTGGCAGTATCTATTGGCGGTATCTATTGGCGGTATCTATTGGCGGTATCTATTGGCGGTATCTATTGGCGGTATCTATTGGCGGTATCTATTGGCAGTATCTATAGGCAGTTCAGTGGGATCTGTCTGATTTTCAAAGGAACACTACCAAATTGGTTCTGGAGGATTGGGAGCCATGCAAACATTATTAAGACTCTGAGGCAATGGAAGTGCGTCAGTTCTGGGTAATCCAAGATGGCGACAGATTCCACGTGGTGCCGGCACGCATTAACGGGGACAGCTGAACAGCACCAATTAAGGATGTATATATACCACAAAGAAGGAACAAGAACAGTTATGGATACTAACCCTATGGATACTAACACGCGTCGGTTTTATTTGTCCAGTAAGGCTAGGGTCAGACTAACGCATTTTCGCGTTGTCCGTGAAAAAGTGCGTTCGAACGAATGGACGCATTTTTTCACGGAATAGGCGATAGCGGTCATACGATGCGCATTTTCGTCCGTGATTTTGTACGGATCATCAATAAAACACTTTTTGTGTCTGGACGTTATGTTGGCCGGACATTAGCAGCGTCTGACGTCTCCCAATCACGCAAACACGCCTCTAGCGGACGCAGCGCACTCTGTACGTCAGTACTAGAGGTTTGACGTTCTAGAAAAAATGCGTTCGTTTGCCACTTGCGTTGCGCAGACGAACTTTCGTGCGGCCGTACTTCGTGTGTTCCCTGGCATTGGACGTCATTTGCTGCTAGCACGGCCGTGATTTTGTGCGTCTAAACGCACGTTAAAACTGCGTTCGTCTGAGCCTAGCCTAAACCAATACTATTTTTTTTTTTGGAGAAAGTTTTTTACCAGGAATGATACATTGAGATTTCTGAGATTTCTCTCGTTTTCAAGTATGTCCTGGGTGGCGAGTATGTACCGTTAGGTGTCTTGCCCAAGGACACTTACTGGAGAGGAGCTTTTATATATACCCGCTCCAGTGCTTTTATACCAACAGATGCTGTGCGGTTCCATATGGGTCTCACTTAATCCTAGGTCGGTTCCAAAGGTGCCAATCAGCAGGTGGGCATCATGGAGGCTGAGTATTATGTGATGTGCTTATATCACACTTATACCTTATGAACATTTCCGTACAGCAGGGGTTAAATTACTTATTGTATAGGTTATATGTTTTCTCTTTTACAGTGAGACCCCTTCACTTTTATATTTGTAATAGATTAACCATTACATCTCTATGGGACATTTTCACTGGTCGCCGAATTGCCACGATCCGAGGCGAACTGCACTGTTTTTCGCTGTCAAATCGTCAATATTTGCCAAACTGCCGGCTTCTGAATAGCCAAATTGCCATGATATTGCACCGTTCGGTGCAATTCTGTGGCAAATTCGTCACTCTACGTATAAGCCCTTAAGTAAAATGAGTTTTTTAGTAAGAATGTGTTTGATTTTCTTTACTTTTAAAACCATTGGATTGTCTCTTCCGGTGATTGAATTCACCCGACGGACTCACACACCATCGTGTTTACACCTTTGCAATGAAATTTTTGGAGAAGCTCAAAACGAGTGGGCGTTTCAATTCTCGTATCTTGTTGCGAGCCATATCCTCAAACAGAAGAGACAAACGTAGAAATTCCCTAGCGTCATATTATTCGCGTCCTAAAAATGTGGTTTCCAGATTCAGCTCGACACTAATCCCCATACATTCCTGTCACCACGCGTCAGCCGGATCATTTACTCCACACCCAGGTGGGTGAAATAAAAATTAGGATTTGCTGCGGGAGGGGGATTTTTTTTTTAACAGATGATGTCATCCTTTTGAAAAATATATACATTTTGTGGTTTCATTTTATTTGGTTCCATGTTGCTGATACACATGCATCCAGAATTACACCATATACTGTGTTTATGCCACTTGTTTTACTTGTATTATTGTTACATTGTCTTTCTGCCTTCATAATTGTTTGTTTCTTCTAGACCAGGGATCTCAAAATCCGGCCCCCCAGATTTATTTTGCCTACAATTCCCAGAATACTTTGAATGCAATAAGTGGACAGAGAATCATGGGAGCTGTAGTTCAGAAACATCTTACGGGGGAGGGGCAGAATTTGTGATCCCCGTTCTAGACACATTTCTTTTATTGCTGTGTAATTGTCTCTTATCCCCTTCATTAACAGGAATGAGGATACTTAACCCCCTCACTCCCGAGATAATTCGGGTCTTCAAAGTCACGCTCAGGTCAATATCCCAATATCCCAATATCAAGTTATGTCGATCTGCAGCTGAGCAGGGCAATAGCAAATGAAATTAATTTGCTGCAAACAAATTTATTTTGCTTCGTGACTCCAGAAGGTGCCCACAAAGTTTAGCCCTGTAGGCAGAATGTCCAAGGCACTAAAACTGTTTAAAATTGGCTGGGGAATGTCCGTACATATCGGGCTTTTCCCAGTTGATGCATGAAGCCGTGAGCTGCATGTTTATCTGCAGTACGTCTAATTGGCCAGCAGATGGTGACTGTGACGTTCTGGGCCCCTGGCGCCCCCCTCTGATATATGTGAACATTACCATTTAAGTCCTGGACTTTCATTTTTGGATTTCTCGCCTTGGAGCCTCACCTGAACTCACTTGTTCTAATTGACTGGTGTTTAAAAGGAGGCATCACCCAAGGAAGGGGGCTGCCTCATTCTGATTTGATCTGATCTGATCTGATTCGATCCGATCTGATCTGATCTGATCTGATTCTCATTCATGTCCATTCTGTCCTGGTTGTGTGCAGTTTTGCTTCTGGATCTCCTGTCTGACTTCAGGTTACGCTGTAGACTTCTTTTCAGGTTTATACATAGTAATACCCCTGCTTAGTTCTGTTCATTTCACTGTCTGTTCATTGTTATCTAGGTTCTTGGATATATATATATATATAATTTGTGTTTATCTAGTTTAGTATTCTTTGTACTTTAGTTCAGGTCTGTCTGCCTTCTTTCTTTGTATGTGCCCTGCTTATAGCCCTGTACCCTGTATTGGTTTTGCATCTCAGTATTTTGGTTTATTCTTGTATATTGCTGAAAGTTCTCAGGTCTTATTTTCATGTGTATTTTTTGTTCTGGATCCCTGCTATTTATTTAGTCTGCTTAAAATAAATATCTTGTTTGCTGCTTCATGTCTGTTTTCATGTGCGATCACAGCACATTAGGCTCACACCTTTCTGCACCCATGTCTGGCCAGGTCCATCTTAACAGCGACATATACCTGTCAAATAGGTTATTACAGTAAGGAATACATTGGGAATATTCCCAAATATCTCCTTCTGTATAATCAATTAAAATTATCTTTCCAAAAAACACCTGTCCCTAATAGTGTTGTTTTGGAAAATAACTTGGTAGTGAAGCGGTTAATCTCATAAGCTCCTGGAGAAGTTCTAGATCAAATATACTCAATGTGGTCTGATTCTGGGGCAATGCAAATTTACAAATGGGCTTAAGGCTAGGGTCAGACTGAGGCAGTGCGAACGCGCGTTCTGGCACACATAATCACGGCCGCACTAGCAGCAAATGACGGGCAATGACAGCCAATATACGAAGTATGGTCGCACAAAAGTCCGGCTGCGCAACGCAAGTGGAAAATGAACGCATTTTTTCGAGAACGTTAAACCACTAGTACTGACGTACAGAGTGCGCTGCGTCCGCTAGCGGCGTGTGTGCGTGATTAGGAGACGTCAGACGCTGCTAATGTCCGGCCAACATAACGTCCAGACACAACAAGTGTTTTATTGATGATCCGTACAAAATCACGGATGAAACTGCGCATCGTATGACCGCTATCACGTATTCCGTGAAAAAATACGTCCATTCTTCGAACGCACATTTTCACGGACAACGTGAAAAATGCGTTAGTCTGACCCTAGCCTTAGAAGGATCCCCTAAAATATCCCAACATGTAGACTTGGGCACAGTGTTTTTTTTTTTCATTTCAGATTTTTTTCGTCCTTTTTTTTTTTTCGTCACGGATCACTTCGGGTCATTTTAAACAGGTTTTTTTTTCGTTGCGGGTTGTTCGTTATTTTACCACTATTCGTAATTTCGAAGCGATCTGAAATATCGAATACGCGTGTGTCGGTTTCGATCACTTTCAGGGTTATTCAATAGGATTCGAAAAGTCATCGCACGTTCAGTGACTTTTCGTTCCCTGCACTTCGGGGCGATTCGGCGATCCTAGTTCGTGACCCTGCGGTGTATTCAGCAAGCACCACAGGGCCCCCGTAGTGCAGGGAAAACTCGCCGAACACTCACCGCAAACCCGCCGAACACGAACCGAAATGTGCAGAAAACAGCTGGATTAACCCCACTGAACACGCCGGAGAAACCCGACTAGCCGCCGTTCGCAGAGCAGGCGCCGGAAAAAGCCGACACCGCAGACGAAGGAGGTGGAAAAAAAAACGTACGCTTGAAAGTTTGAAAATTGAAACGCTGTTTGCAAAAAAACTACTGAAAGAAAATGTCTGGAATTTACACAAGATCCAATGAATGATAATAAAAAGGTCTGTAACAGAAAAAAGAAAAAAATTATTTAAAAAAAAAGGAAAAAAAGGTTTGTCAAGAAAATTCAAAAAAATGCCTAAAAAATCTAAAAATAATGACTTTTTTACTGCACAATATAATAATAAACGGTTTATTCGAGATATTGATTTAAAACAGGAATATTTTTAACATTGAAGCCTATGGGATTCGCCTGAATAAACCTGAGTAATGAAACCACCGAATGGCAGGGCATTTCGGCAACTTTTCTCAGCTGTTCCATGTTCTCTGAATAGATGAAGCAGTGCTTCTCTATGGGGATTTCACTGCCCTCGAACAGGCACCGTATGTGCAGGCAGTTCGCCACAATTTGACGAATTCCTGCTCTCTGATTAGCCGAATGGCCCCGAAATGTCACCGTTCGCTGAATTTCTTTGTTCGGTTACATTTCGGGGCCAGATCGACTCTTTGAATAACCATGTTTGTTTTTCATTTTTATGTGTAATTAACCCTTTCGCTGCTGAGCCATTTCACGCCTGTGTGCTAAGCTAATTTTTACCGGTTTCGCTCATCCTGTTAAACGCGATTTGAAGTCACATTTTATTATACGACCCAGACATATTATATATTGTTCTTTCCGGCAGATTCCTAATATATCATTATTATATGTATACGTCATGTCCTTTATAACAAAAAATGCAATAAAACTTGAAGTTTCAATCATCTACATTGTGTAAACACATTTTATCATGCAAGCCTTTGTGGTTACATTTTCTATGGGGTGCGCTTGTTAAAAAAACTAGAAATGGGGAGTAGTTAAATTTTTTTGGGCGCAAACGACGTGATTTTTAGCAAACGCCCGCATAGAAAAAATCGTTAGTGCAGCATCATTGTTCATAATTTAAATGGGAACAATATTGCTGCATTAATAAAAAAATAATAAAAAAAACAGTTTTTAATTTTTTTATTTATTTTTCCTTTACAGATAACATGGTGATGTTTGGAATCATTGGAAAGGCCATGCTCTGGCCATTCCAATGATTCAAAACATTAACCCCTAGCTGCCACTGATAGAGGGTTTAAATGAACCTCCTATCTCCCGATCTCCACCATAGGTGGCAGCTAGGGGTTAACTCCCGAACTGACATCATCACTCCATGTGCATTGACGCCAGTTGGCAGGGGGAGGTCCTGGAAGCTTGGCCGATATCCAAGATGTCGGCCAGCTCCGGGAGGGGACTGCCCTCCGGTGCCTGTTGGTGCCGAATCGCGATCTGGCCTCTAAGAGGTTAAAGGCAGCCACCGCTTGGAAGGGCAGGCTGTGCCCTTCCAAGCGGTGCTTACCTTTTTGATGTGGCCCAAACAGTTGGGGAGGGAGAGAGGTCCAAAGGACCCCCTCTCCTTCAGGCACCTTCCCTGCACTGGCGGGGGGTCAGCCAAAATGTCAGCTTGCACCGGGTGGCTGCAGTGATCATTCAGAATCCTGGCCGATTGCAGTCGCAATGGGAGGACGCGCTGAGTGCGTTCTCTGCAGCCAAGACACCGCGCGGACAGGTTAAGTGATTTCTGGCGATTCATAATATCAGACGGACGATTTTTCATTTTTCGGATCACTTCATTTTACGGTTTAATGTGTTATTTTATATTTTGGGTTAATTCGGATTTCATTTTTAAGAGTTATTAAATTTTTTTTTGGTTATTTCAGAATGTGAAATAGATTACTGCCAATAAAATTAAAATACCAGCCGTCCCTGTTTTTTTTTTTTTTACCTGCAGCAAAAAGTTTATTTACTTATGTATTTTTTAGGACTTTTTTTTAGGCATTTTTCAGCATTTTTTGGGTGAAATTTTAGGTTTCCTAACTTATTTTAAAGAAAGGAGGCTTTTTTACCCATAGGTTTCAATGTAAAAAAATAATTGTGTTTTTATTAAATATTTCTTAAACCATAAAAAAATGTTTCACTTGCAGCAATAAGCCATTGGCATTATTTATTTATTTTGGATTATTTTGGCATTTTTTAGGATTTTTCGGCTGAAATTTTAGGTTTCCTAATTTTTTTTAATGAAACTTGCCTTTTTTCCCCATAGGTTTCAAAGTAAAAGAATATTCCCATTTTTATTAACTATTTCTTAAACCAGTATTTTTTTTCACTTGCAGCAATAAGCCATTTTGTTTATTAATTTTTTTAGATTTTTTTTGGGGGGGGGCATTTTTTGGGTGAAATTTTATTGTTCATAATTTATTATTTCAGCATCATGGTGAGTTCCACAGCCCTGTCCAACGTCCTGATACGTTATTTCAGACCAGCAGTTCAGCACTATGGACAGCTATATTCAGGGTTATTCAGAGAGCGTGAAAAGCAGGAGAATGACTGGAGAATGAAAAATTCTAGGTCAAAATAGCCAAACCAGAAAACTTCTCCCATTTATCTCACTTTCCAAATCGGCTATTTTGACCTAGAATTTTTCATTCTCCAGTCATTCTCCTGCTTTTCATTGAACATAACATGTAAATATTCACAGTGCAGGGTGGAAAAAGTATGTGAACCCCTAGCCTAATGACTTCTCCAAGAGCTAATTGGAGCCAGGAGTGAGCCAACCTTGAGTCCAAACAGTGTGATATTATTGGATGTGTTGCTGAAAGCTGTCCTGCCTTTTAAAAACACACACCAGTTTTGGGTTTACTGGTTTTCAAGAAGCACTGCCTGATGTGAACCATGCCTCGCAGAAAAGAGCTCTCAGAAGACTTACGATCAAGAATTGTTGACTTGCGTGAAGCTGGAAAGGGTTACAAAAGTATCTCCAAAAGCCTTGATGTTCATGTGTCCATGGTAAGACAGACTGTCTACAAATGGAGAAAGTTCAGCACTGTTGCTACTCTCCCTAGGCATGGTCATCCTGTAAAGATAACTGCAAGAGCACAGCGCAGAATGCTTAATGAGGTAAAGAAGAATCCTAGAGTGTCAGCTAAAGACTTACAGAAATCTCTGGCACATGCTAACATTTTTGTTGACACATCTACAATAAGGAAAACATTAAATAAGAATGGAGTACATGGGAGGACACCACGGAGGAAGCCATTGCTGTCCAAAAAGAATACTGCAGCACGTTTGAAGTTTGCAAAAGAGCACCTGGATGTTCCACAGCACTACTGGCAAAATATTCTGTGGACAGATGAAACCAAAATTTAGTTGTTTGGAAAAAACACACAACACTATGTGTGGAGAAAAAAAGGCACAGCACACCAACATCAAAACCTCATCCCCACTGTAAAACATGGCAGAGGGAGCATCATGGTTTGGGGCTGCTTTGCTGCCTCAGGGCCTGGACGTATTGTTGTCATTGATGGAAAAAATGAATTCTAGAGCTTATCAAGACATTTTGCAGGAAAACGTAAGACCATCTGTCTGCCAACTGAAGCTCTGCAGAGGATGGGCGGTGCAACAGGACAATGACCCTAAAGCATAGTAGTAATTCAACAAAAGAATGGCTTCAACAAAACAAAATACGCCTTCTGGAGTGGCCCAGTCAGAGTCCTGACCTCAACCCGATTGAAATGCTGTGGCATGACCTTAAGAGAGCAATTCACACCAGACATCCCAAGAATATTGCTACACTGAAACCGTTTTGTGAAGAGGAGTGGTCCAAAATTACTCCAGATCGTTGTGCAGGTCTGATCTGCAACTACAGGAAACGTTTGGTTGAGGTTATTGCTGCCAAAGGAGGGTCAACCAGTTAAGTCCAAAGGTTCACATACTTTTTCCACCCTGCACTGTGAATGTTTATACAGTATGTTCTGTTCAATAAAAACATGAAAACCTATAATGTTTGTGTTGTATTTTAAGCAGACTGTGTTTTTCAAATTGTTGTGACTTAGATGAAGATCAGAGCACATTTTATGACCAATTCATGCAAAACTCCACGTAATCCCAAAGGGTTCACATACTTTTTCTTGTCACTGTAGTTAGTTTGACCCAGCCCCATTTCCTGTTTTAGCAATGATTTGCTTCCCTCAGTCTATCCATGAGGCTTGTGCGCGCAGCATCCTGTTCATACTGAGCAGATGCATTCTGTTTTTTCTTCCTCCTACTTAGGCTGGGGTCAGACCAGCGCACTTTTAACGTGCATTCTGGCGCACATAATTACGGCCGCATTAGTAGCAGATGACGGCCAATATACGATGTACGGCCGCACAAAAGTCCGGCCGTGCAACGCAAGTGGAATTTGATCGCATTTTTCTGAGAACGCTGAACCGCTAGTACTGATGTACTGAGTGCGCAGCTGCGGCATAGCGGCGTGTGTGCGTGATTAGGAGATGTCAGACGCTGCTAATGTCCAGCCTACATAACGTCCAGACGCAAAAAGAGTTTTATTGACGATCCGTACAAAATCACGCCCGAAAATGCGCGTTGTCTGACCGTTTTTGCGCATTCCGTGAAAAAATACGTCAATGCGTTCGGACGCACCTTTTCACGTTCGCGGGGAAAACTGCTTTCGTCTGACCCTAGCCTCTCTGGTGCACCATTTAACCCATTCCTCTCATACCAAAGCATACCTGAGAATCCCTCACTACCCCCTTCCTCTGACTAGAAGACACTCTGTCTTCCCACAAGCCACCTTTTATTTGCTGTTACTTTCCCAATAAAGTGAAGAAAGTCCAAGGGACTCTGTGTGCTTTGAATGGGGATGAGTTAAGCTATCTGACTTTAATCATATCCTGCCTGTGACATTCACTTCCTGCATATGACCCTGGGGTTCCAACTTCCAGAATAGTCTGGTTAATAGAAAGTAATTTTCCGTAAAAGTCCTGGCAGGGTTTTTTTTTACACAGAAAATCACTTGGTGGTGAATGGGTTAAAGTCTTTCGATCTCATCTTTCCCTACTATATTAATATTCATGTTTTGCATCATCATGTTTTGTACCAGATGGCTATTGTAATCCGAGCACCGTCGCATCTAGCATTGCTGCCTTCTTCACTTCTCCATTTCTGGTTTTATTTTAAACTTCCCTACTTTTTTTTTTAAAAAAACCATAATAAAGTATTTCCAAAGACAGGAACAGAAAGGAGAACACATAAGGGGTTATTCAGAGAGATCCGAAATGTAAACGGACACTGAAATTCAGCCTACGGGGACATTTCGTGGCCATTCGGCTATTCAGAGAGCAGGCAGTTCGCCAATTGTTGGCGAATTTCCTGCACATACGGTGCATGTTCGACGGCAGTGAAATCCCCCATAGAGAAGCAATGGTTAATGTATTCACAGAAAAATGAACAGCAGAGAAAAGTTGCCGAAATTCCCTGCCGTTCGGTGGTTTCATTCAACAGGTTTATTCAGGCGAATCCCATAGGTTTCAATGTTAAAAATATTCCCGTTTTTTTAATTCAATATCTAATGAACTGTTTATTATTTTATTCTGCAGCAAAAAGTCTCTTTATTTTTTTAGATTTTTTTTAGGATCTTTTAGGCATTTTCTGGATTTTTTTCAGCAATTTTTTTTTTTATCACTTTTTTTTAAAGTCTTTTTTCCTTTGTTCTGTAACAGTCCTTTTTATCATCATTCATTGGATCTTATGTGTAAATTCCAGGCATTTTCGTTCAGTAGTTTTTTTTGCAAACATCGTTTCCATTTTGAAACTTTCAAGCATACCGTTTTTTTTTTTTTTTTGCTTTACCCTGTTCGTAAACTTTTTGTCTTTTTCCGGCAGCTGCTTTGCGCAGTGATCAGAGGCTCATTGGCTTTTTCCAGCGTGTTCGGCTTGGTTTTTGCTGCAGTTTTTGAGGGTTTTCGGTTGCAAGGGAGGCGGGCCAGTAGAGTAGCCCGAGAGTTTGGAGACGTGCAACGCCATCCCTCGGGGTCCAGGCCCACCTACCACCGGACGGCATGCCTGGTGGCATTAAGGGGTTAATATAAGAATGTTGTGGTCCTTACAGAGGCCTCCGAGATCTGTGTTTCTCAATCTACTCCGAACAGCGGCGTCCCTATAATCAGGCAAAATAGGCAGTCGTTTAAAGTCTCACTGCAACTGGACCTCGCGGGATGGCATTACAATATATACTGGCATTGAGCTGAGCCATTTCACCTCTTTTGCTCATCATGTTTAAACGCGATTTGAAGCCACGTTTCATTATACGACCCAGATATAATATATATCCTATTTTTCCAGCAGACTCAGCAGATTCATAATGTTTCATTATTATATGTATACGTCATGTCCTGCCTGTATATTATAACAAAACAATGCAATAAAACTTGAATTTTTAATCATCTAAAGTGTTTTTTCTTTACATTTTTTCACGTGAGCATTTGCGAGTATATTTTCTATCAGGGTTATTCAAAGAGATCCGAATGGCTGCCGAAAGGTAACTGAACAGTGAAAATCAGCGTTCGGTTACCTTTCTTGGCCATTCGGCTATCCAGATTCGCCAAATCCTGACGAATTGCCTGCACATACGGTGCCTGTTCGAGGGCAGTGAATCCCCATAGAGAAGCAATGCTTCGGTTATTCAGAGAACACAAAAACCAGCAGTGAAAGGTTGCCGAAATGCCCTGCCATCCGGTGGTTTAAAACGGCAGGGTTATTCAGGCGAATCCCGTAGGCTTCAATGTTAAAAATATTCCCGTTTTAATTCAATATCTAATAAACCGTTCATTATAAATTTCTGCAATAAAGAGTCTCTTTATTTATAGATTTTTTTAGGATATTTTAAGCATTTTTCTGGATTTTGTTTAAGTTTACTTATTTTTTCTGTAACAGCCCTTTTTATTATCATTCATTGGACCTTATGTGTAAATTTCAGACATTTTCGCTCAGTAGTTTCTTTGCAAACAGCGTTTCACTTTTCAAACTGTGTTTTCTAATTTATTCACTGCATTCGTCTGCGGTGTCGGCTTTTTCCGGCGGCTTTGCTGCGTGTGATCGGCTCCTACTCGGGTTTTTCCGTGGTTTTCGGCGGGTTAATCCCGATGTTTTCGGCGTGCATTCGCCGGGTTTTGTGGTTAGTTTTCGGTGGGTTTACGGCAGCCTTTCCCTGCAATTCAGGGACCCTGTGGTGTTTGCTGAATACACCGCAGGGTCACCGAAATGGGATCGGCAAAAGGAACCGAATGCGGTGACTTTTCGATACTCTTTGAATTACCCTGTATGAGTTGCGCTTGTTAAAATAATTAGAAATGGGGACTCGTTACATTTTTTTGGGGGGGGAATTACATGATTTTTAGCAAAAGCACCCCCATAGAAAAAAATCATTAGTGCAGCATCATTGTTCACTTTATAATTGAAATGGGAACAATATTGCTGCATTAATAAAAATAACACAAAAAAAACACGTGACTTGTTTTTTTTTTAAAAAAAGTTATCATTTTTTAAAATTTTGTCTTACTTTAAACATGCTCATGTTTGATATCATTTGAAAGGCCAAGCTCCGGCCTTTAAAATGACACCAACCATGACCCTCTACCTGCCACCAAAGGAACCCCTATCTCCAAGGGATTTCCTTGGGAAATCCCCGGGCAGCTAGGGGTTCCCCGGCTAACTGACGCCATCCTGCCGCCATGTGCGATGATGTCAGGTGACAAGGGGGGGAACCGGAGGAGGAGCCACCATCCAAGATGGCGGCCCCCACCGGAGCTAGGCCACGATATGGCGCCGGATCGCAGTCTGGCACTTCAGGGGTTAAAGATAGGCATCGCTTGAGTCGGGGGTCGCCTGAAAATGACATCATTGCGCATTTACAATGACGTCATTTGCGTCGGGTGGCCTATAATAGCGGTGTCTCGCTTCCCTGAAGTCAGAACACTGCGGGATCCCGGAGAGAGAGAGAGAGAGAGAGGCGAGTATCTCTCCCAGGACTCCCGCTAGCGGATGTCGTGTAGGGAACGTCTTCCGCATATAGTGGGAATCAATGAGGACGTTCCCCACAAGTCACCCACAGCGAAGGGGTTAAACAGGCAAATCCCATGGGAATCAATGTTAAAAAATAAAAACATCGCTTTTATTTTTTCTTCAATCATTTATTCTTTTCCGTTTCAGCAAGAAAATCCTTTTTATTTGCTTATTTTTCTTCTTTTTTTTTTTTTGGTATTTCTCAGAATTTTCTAAGGCAAAATATTTGAATTTTTTTAATGGCTTTTTTTTATTGTGTAACAGACCTTTTTATTATTTTTTTATAGGAACTTATTTTATTATTTCCACACATTTTCATTGTTTTAAATGCCTTTAAGGCTAGGGTCAGACTGAGGCAGTGCGAACGCGCGTTCTGGCGCACATAATCACGGCCGCACTAGCAGCAGATGCCGGGCAATGACAGCCAATATACGAAGTACGGTCGCACAAAAGTCCGCCGCGCAACGCAAGTGGAAAATGAACGCATTTTTTCGAGAACGTTAAACCGCTGGTACTGACGTACAGAGTGCGCTGCGGCCCATAGCAGCGTCGTGTGTGCGTGATTAGGAGATGTCAGACGCTGCTAGTGTGCGGCCAACATAACGTTCAAACAGCCGGATTTCCCTAGACTTCTTTTCACCCCATCGTCATGAAATACGTCCAGAATTGCGCATCGTCTGACCACTTAAGCGTATTCCGTGAAAAAATGCGTGCGCACACATCGACGTACATTTTGACGGTGGCCGCAGAAAATGCGCTCATCTGTCCCTAGCCTTAAAAAATAAGATACATTTTTTTTCTGCAATTCGACGGTCCTTGGTGGCGTACGGCAGGCTGATCAGAGATCAGCGGCAGCATTTAGTGGTCTTCAACAACTCCTTTACTCGCCGCACTTTGGGGACTCTGTGGTGAATAGTGAATTTTTTTTTTCAACCGTTTATTCTTTTCAGTTTCAGCAAAAAATCCGTTTTATTTATTTATTTTTTTGAATTTTTTTAGGTATTTTTCAGAATTTTTTTAAGCAAAAGATTTGATTGATTTTTTTTTAGTGGATTTTTTAAAAAAATTCTGTAACAGACCTTTGTATTATTTTTCTATTGGACCTTTTTTTTATTATTTCCACGTATTTTCATGAAATTTAATTGTTTTAAACGCCTTTTTTAAAAAATAAGTTACATTTGTTTTCTCTGCAGTTCGGCGGCATGCAGCGGGCTGATCGGAGGTCAGCGGCACCGTTCAGTGGTCTTCAGCGACTCCTTTACTTACCGCACTTCGGGGACCCTGTGGTGACTAGTGAATTCACTGCAGGGTCGGCTAACGGAAATCGCCGAAGTGCGTCGAACGAAAAGGGGCGAAACTTTCCCTGAATAACCCTCTTTGTGAAAAATATTATAAACCTTAAAGCA
Source organism: Leptobrachium leishanense (assembly GCA_009667805.1). Lineage (NCBI taxonomy): Eukaryota > Metazoa > Chordata > Amphibia > Anura > Megophryidae > Leptobrachium > Leptobrachium leishanense. Next base: position 32,985,357 of record CM019065.1, on the reverse strand, counting down.
CAGAGAAAACCTCTCAAATATGTTCATTGTAAGAAATCCAAAAATCTATTTTTTTTTGGTAGACATATACAGGGTTGAGCACATGTGACACAAATGTACTGTTTGTGAACTCATGTCCGAAGCCGCCCCTGACAATGAATCCGTATAACACTGACACCTTCTCAATAGAGAATTAATCAAGTCACAATATCTCTGTAACAAAATTGTGTATTTTCCTTTGTAATAGCACCAAAAAAACCTTAATGGCCAACAGAATTCATTTATTGAGAGGATCCTCTATAAACACTCTTTTATAGCTACAATCAAGTATTTCCACCGTAGCCCTCATTTATGGTCATTATATGTCAATGCGGTCAGCATTATGAAGTAGGATCCCGCTCTCCAGCTTCCAGTCCGGACACCATTCTCCAGTCTTAGAATGGAGTGCTATGTTGGGTATCCTAGTCTGTTGCAGATAGTATCACGACGTTCTTCAATGTTTGACTCTCCGTGGCTCTCTGTGAGGTGCGCGTAACACTTCTTTATGATGCCCCGCAAGTGGAACAGTCATGCAGGAAGCTCTGTGAACGTCAGAGTATCCACGCGGCGCTCTGCCGTCACAGGTATACTCTGCGCAGGTCACTCGGAGACGTAATAGTGTTGCATTGCGGGCACAGCTTTTTTGACCCCTGGAAAAAAAAAAGATAGTGAAGGTCATTAATATCGGCCAGATTATCGCGACAGTTATTGGTCTTGTGCTCTAGGTTTAAGCCCTTAATGCCAGGGCTGCGCTGGGAGCCAGGCGGGCCTGAACGCCAAGGGACGTCCCCCACGGCTCTCTGGCTAGTCCCCTGGTCCGCTTCCCTTCTCAGTGGTCGAACGCTGCAATTGGCTGCAGGTGGGACTGCTTGAACGAGAGCAGCCTGCCTGCAGCCAATTACAGTGATCAGCCGTCGGCAAGGGAGGCGGGTCGGGAGAGTAGCCAGCCCTCGGGGTCCAGGCCCACCCACTGCTGGGACGGCATAGCGCGCCTGGTGGCATTATGGGGTTGATGTAAGAACGTCGTGGTCCTTAAATCTACTGCGAACAGAGGCGGCCCTATAATCAGGCAAAACAGGCAGTCGTCTAAAGTCTCACTGCGACTGGACCTCGCGGGATGGCATTACAATATATACGGTCATTGATCACAAATATACTCCTACATTCATACACTCACAACGGCAGTGTGAACCGTCATTAATTAACAATGGTCGGGTTAATTCTGATTAGCAACAGGGACCTCATAGTCTAGTTTTGCCCAAGGCCCTTTGGCCTCACTAAGCCAAGATCTGCCTCTGATTGCAAAATAGTTTGAAAGATTTATCTAGAAAAACATGCAACGGCTGAAAAAGGACCATCAGCTTCACCAATCCATACATCCCATATGGCTGCTGTTGATCCAAAAGAAGACAAAATAAAACGACCCCCTGGTGCATTTTCCAATTTAGAACAAAGAGAACGATTCTTTCCCGATCCCACAATGGCCGGCCTATGTATCGATCTCATTTATTCACAATACAAAGGAGGTTTATTCCCTTTCAAAAGCATATCCTGATATACGCTCTGGATTTTAATATGCCGCCAGGTTGTGGAGAGCTAACGCATAAATAGAATTCTTCCAGTCAGTGAAAAGGCAGACAGGTGATTGGTTGAGAAACCTCAGCCACTTCCTGATGTAACGTGGAGATGGAAGGGGATGAGAACCCAGGGCTTTCCTGCAGGGAATCACATAATGTTAGACAATTGTCTTTTAATGTTCTTGCTCTTAAACCCTTCACTACCAAAATCAGCTAGGCCCGATCTGCAAGTCTCCTCCGAGTGCCCCGATATCGAATATAGGCAATATGCCTCACAGGAGCAATGCAAAGGAATGGTGTTTGTTGTAAACAAAATAATATATATATATCTCCAGCATGAGAGGATTCGCACACGTGTATTTAAAACAAAAAAGTTTTATTAAATCTTGTTAAAATAAACCGACATTTCGGCTCACATCTGAGCCATTATCAAGGATGACGCACCGTGGTGTCTAAGGCTAGGGTCAGACGAACGCATTTTTCGCGTCGTCCGTGTAAAAGTGCGGTCGAACGAACGGACGTATTTTTTCACGTAATGCGCGAAAGCGGTCATACGATGCGCCTTTTCGACCGTGATTTTGTACGGATCATCAATAAAACCCTTTTTGCGTCTCGACGTTATGTTGGCCGGACATTAGCAGCGTCTGACTTCTCCTAATCACGCACACACGCCGCTATGCGGACGCAGCGCACTCTGTACGTCAGTAGTAGCGGTTTGACGTTCTCGAAAAAATGCGTTCGTTTGCCACTTGCGTTGCGCGGACGAACTTTCGTGCGGCCGTACTTCGTGTGTTCCCCGGCATTGGACGTCATTTGCTGCTAGCACGGCCGTGATTTCGTGCAGCTAAACGCACGTTAAAACTGCGTTCGTCTGACCCTAGCCTAACGTCTACCTGTATGGAGACATGAAAGGTCGTTGCTGGGACACAGTTTGGTGTGTATATATATATATATATATATATATATATATATATATATATATATATATATATTTTAGGTTTTAGCACTATGGGAATGATGCTCGAGTTGATAACACTTTTTAAAACCAGCCGGAAATGTGTCCTACTGACATCTCCCCAGCTCATCCTGCACGGAGACCAGAACTGCAGTAACTCCTTTTGGCCAGTAGATGGTGACATCTCCATGCCAAATAGGTCATTACAGTAAGGAATGCACTGGGAATATTCCAAAATATTTCTTACTGTACAATTAATTAAAAATAGTTTTCCAGAAAAAAACACTGGACCCTAACAGGGTTATTCAAAGACAATCGAAAAAGTCACCGCACGTTCGGTGACTTTTCGTTCTCTTCAATTCGGGCCGATTCGGCGATCCCATTTCGGCCACCCTGCGGTGTATTCAGCAAGCACCACAGGGCTGTCGAAGTGCAGGGAAAAGCTGCCGAAAACCCGGCGAATGCACACCGAAAACCCGTAAAAACATCTGGATTAACTCGTCGAAGATGCCGGAAAAACCCGAGCAGGAGCCGATCACACACATCGAAGCCGCCGGAAAAAGCCGACACCGCAGAAGAAGGCAGTGAATAAATTAGCAAAACAGTTTGCATGAATGATTGAAAAGTGAAACTCTGTTTGCAAAGAAACTACTGAGTGAAAATGTCTGAAATTTACATATGATCCAATGAATGATAATAAAAAGGGCTGATACAGAAAAAATAAGTAAAGTTAAAAAAAAAAATCGGACTTATTTAAAAAAAAAAAAAGAATCCAGAAAAATGCTTAAAAAATATATAAATAAAGAGACTCTTTACTGCAGAATTTTATAATGAACGATTAGATATTGAATTAAAACCGGAATATTTTTAACATTGAAGCCTATGGGATTCGCCTGAATAAATTTGCCGCATGAAACCACCGAATGGCAGGGCATTTCGGGAACCTTTCACTGCAATGCTTTTTTATGGGGATTTCACTGCCCTCGAACAGGCACCGAACAGGCACCGTATGTGCAGGCAATTCGCCAGGATTTGGCGAATTGCCTGCTCTTTGGATAGCCAAATGGCCAAGAAAGGTAACCGAACGCTGATTTTCAGCGTTCGGTTACCTTTCTCAAGCAATTCGGATCTCTTTGAATAACCCTGTAAAAGTGGCTTTCTAGAAAATCCCTTGGTAGCGAAGGGGTTAAAATGAAGCCATTAGACATTTGCAAATCCGTTTAAGGGTTTTGTCTTCAAAAACATATTTGCATATTTCATTCAGTCTGGATTTTATGTTACCCCATATACAAAGTGTAGAACATTCATGTGAAATGTACGGTGGAAATGTTTTCGTAAAGATGACGGGTACCTTCAGATTGCCCCCCATTAGCTGGGGTAGTCATTCCCATAAACCCCATAACAGTTACCAGAGCTCGAAGCCAGCATCCCTCACAGTGAATGTGCCAACACTGGATGGAGGTGACAGGAACACTGTATGAGTCCTGCGGGGAAACAAAGAAAAACAACTCAATGGAGACAATGTGCAATGGGGAGGTGTGTCTACATGCTCGAAAACCACAAAGCCAGTGGTTGCACAAGGCACCTCAGAACAAAAACATGAGTTTTCAGGAACATGAACAGTTCTATAAAAAGAGGTATGCATTGGGAGCTTACTCCCAAGTGTCTTCCGTGGACCAGCAGCAGACGCACTGCCACACACTTTCATCCAACATAACCACTTACTGGCTTCTATCACTCTCATCAACACTCACTCCGACCATACTCAGTCATAAACTCTCTCCCCACTCAACGCACACTCACTCCCATCCCATTCAGCCACACACTACCTCTTATCCCATTAAGTGACACAGTCACTCCTGTCCTACTCCGTCATACACCCCTTCCCACTCAACGCACACTCACTTTCAGTCCACTCAGCAACAAAATAACCACTATCCCATTAAGTGTCACAGTCACTCCTTTCTTACTAAGTCACACATACCTTTCCCACACAACCACACTCATTCCCATTCCACTCAACCCACACTAACTCCAGTCCCAATACCGGACCTACTCACTCCTGTCCTGCTCAGTCATACACCCCCTTCCCACTCAATGCACACTCACTTTTATTCTTCTCAGCCACAAAATAACACCTATCCCATTAAGTGATACAGTCACTCCTGCCCTACTAAGTCATACACACCTTTCCCATGCAACCACACGCATTGCCATTCCACTCAACCCACACTAACTCCAGTCCCAATACCAGACCTACTCACTCTTGTCCTGCTCAGCCATACACCCCATTCGCAGTCAAGCACACTATCTCCCATCACATTAAGTGACTTGCTCACATACTCACCAGACATATGTGGCAAGTGTGCGCGTTCCGCAACTTTTCTGTCAGTTCGTGGATTTTATGTCTCAATGTTTCTAAGCTAAGTTCCCTGGAATTGAATAACAATAATAAGAGAGGACATTTAGTGAGCATGAGGAACTTTGTACGCCGTGAGGACAAAGTCACAGATTAGTACTCGTCTCACACAAAGCTTTTATTATTTTTTTTCAGAATTCTTTATTAGTTTTGCAGCACAACATAACAAAATCAGATGTAAGATATCAATAAAAATAGCAAGAGCAATGGTCATCAAGGTCACCATACAGAAACACAAAGTTGCTGGAGAAAATGACCACAAAATGGAGCAGTGCACTGACAAAACATTTTCAAGGGAAGTGGAGAGAGAAAAAAAATATAATAAAAAGAGGGGAGAGAGGTGGAAAGAGGGGTGCGGGTGACATTCCCAGGTCATGGTTTCACAGGGCAACAGGAGGCCTTGGAAGGGGTGACGAGGCAGGGGATAGAGCCATGGTAGCTGCCAGAATGACTTACCCAGGGGAAACCTCTGTCACCAAATAAAGTAAGGGGGGGCTCTCATCTACTTCCACACCCCCATGTGGATGTCTAATAAGTTACAAGTCTGACTCTCTACAAAGTATGTCATAAGCAGGACCAGATTTATAAATAGGCATATCAGGCATGTGCGCACAGGCGCCTGCCACAAAGGGAGAATTTTTTTATTTATTTTTAACTTTTATAATCATTCAGAACCCTGTATCTCTGGAGCCCTAAAGTCTAGAAGGACATGTGTGATATCCCTGGAAAGGGCAGAGTATAGCCTTTCCAATGATACCATGGTCCACATGACCAGGTTTATGTAAAACAGATACACATAACTACATAAAATATTTTTTTGTTTTCTAACACAGTTGCTTGCTTTACAATTATAAAGTGAACAATGATGCTGCACTAACTCACCTTCTCACATGATGCAACATTCACCAAAATCTATTAGAAAGATTTACTATGTGGTTTATCGTATACAGTATTTAACAGTTAATGAGGTGGGGATGGGAATATTTAAATAAAGCTGCAGGGGGTCTATTGTTCTTCAGGCTAATCTTTAATCCTTTCTTTAATAATTTATTTGGCAGGGGATGTCACCAGCTGCTGGTCAAATGAAGTTACTTCAGTTCTGGTCTCCATTCAGGATCATCTGGGGAGATGTCAGTCAGACAAATGTCCAGCTGGTTTTAAAACGTGTTAGAACCTTGAGCATCATGCCCACACTGCTAAAACCATAGGGGCATGTTCTGAAGCCCAAATGCAAGCAAATTTAATATGCAATTAATAAAATTCCTCTGCATTCCTCAAGTGGAAGGTCATATCGACTATACTTTATATTGGGGGTCAAGGTAGTGCCGTGCAGATCGAGTATGGTCGATCTTGGTAGTTAATTGCAAGGGGTTAATTGAGATTCTTCAGGGCAATTCTTTGATTTGTCCAAAACATAAATCAACATAAAGGACACATTGACTAGTGAGCTAAAAACTGCACGTGAATGATTTTCATTTGTTCAAATGGCTTTTGGGGTCAACACATACAACTTCCATGATCATTGTATTAAACTGAAATTAGACTGGGTGGGCTGTCTGGTCTCCTCTGATATAATCACTCACACACCAGCCACATCAGGGGCATACAGAGGGATGGAGGTCTCCTTATATATTCATTTAGCCCCTAGTCTCAAAGACCTGTGGATGAGAGTTGAGTGTTCTTATTTAAACCCTCAATCACCATAGATTGCTGGTGGTAATGGAGAGGACAGATGTCCTCCCTTATCTAATCATCAGGTTCAGAGGCTTTCATTGGGCTCTGGGGAATTCATTCAAAATAACGAGTACTCTACTGGCCAGTTGGCAACCAGTAGACTTCCCTCTCCCTTGTTTTTGGTAACAGAAGAGGAACAACTTGCTAGTTCCTGGGTTTGACAAAGAAGGCCAGGGTCAACCGAACGCATTATTCGCAGCGACCGTCAAAAAGTGCGTCCGAACGCATTGACGTATTTTTTCACAGAATGCGCGAAAACGGTCAGAAGACACGCATTTTCGTGCATGATTCACCATTTGAGGAGTCAACGAGGATGGTGAGCAGGGACAGTGCATGCATCAGTGACAATTCCTTTAGTGTTCCTGCTGGAGCACACTCTGCGGGTAATTATAGATGTGGCTCTAGAGGCAGAGCAGCGGGAGGAACAGGAGGCCTTCCCTAGCTCTGAAGGCCCCAGTCTTTCCGCAGACAGCATTCCAGTGGGTCCTCCTCAGATCAGACAGGAGGAGGATGAGGAGGAGGAATATTTAAGTAGTGGGGGCATTGAAGGTGGGGATTCCTCAAGGGAGGGTTTTGTGTGCCCAGAAACCCAAGGACTAGTACGTGGCTGGGAGGAGGAAGTGCACGATGGGGTCATCCTCCTCATTGACCAGGAAGACTCGGAAGCTAATGCCACCTCCAACCTACGCTGCATGGGCTCCCTTATCCTGCAAACCCTGCTAAAGGACCCCAGGATTCGTGCTATCAAGGAGAGGGATCATTACTGGTTGGCAAGCCTTCTTGATCCACGATACAAGGGTAAAGTTGCAGAGCTCATCCTGCCCGCACAGAGGGAGGACAGGATGAAAAAACTTGGACGCTCTAAAGCGACACTTGTGTAACACCTTTCCAGGCACTGGTAGGTTACCAAGTGATGACACTGGTGCTTCTGAGGCTGTGGATGATCAGAGGAATAGAGGTGAAGGCTGCGGCCGCTTGACCGATGCCTTTTTAATTTTTTTTAGTCCACGATGCCCAGGAACGTCAAATGTAGGCACCCATTGCCAGCGTCTTCACCGTATGGTGCAGGACTACCTAGGGGAAAGGGAAGACCTGGATACCTTTCCAGCAGATGATCCACTGGCTTACTGGATGTTGAGATTGGATCACTGGCCAGAACTTGGCCAATATGCTATGCAGCTACTAGGTTGGCCTTCATCCAGCGTGCTTTCTGAAAGGACGTTCAGTGCCGCTGGAGGTTTTGTCAAAAGAGTGCGTCTGTCCACCGACTCTGTAGACCGGCTGACATTTATAAAAATGAATCAGTCCTGGATCAGCAGCTATCAATCCCCTGATGCTGACGTAACGGAATAGATCGGGGATGTCTTCTGCATTCACAAAACCTCCAGCACTGAACTCTTCCACAATACCACAAAAGGGTTACGGTGTGAAGGCACTTGCTGCCATGAAAGGCACATTATTTGGGTGCACTGACACCTGTACCAGATTTATATCATATTAATATTGAACCGCAGGGTCCAACCCTGCACTCTTCCACAATATAACAGAGGGGTTACGGTGTGACGGCACTGTTGCCGACACTAAACGCCCAATTTTAAAGCACCTATTGTTACTTTCATCCAAAGTTTCACCATAATTTAGCCAAAAAATCACTAAACTTGTTCTGCGCGTCCTAAAAGGTCTCCTCTTTTAATACAGATTGCCGCCCCAAGCAGTTGTTTATGAATAGATTAAAGGAAAACCGTTTACCGTAATTTGAAATGTCATTTTTTTGTTTTTAAATGTTTCTATACATCCTAGAAATCCGCCACTTCACGGGCAGGTTATGGGGACCTCCTAGGCACGATATTTGAAGGAATTTTTTGTTTTTATTTTTAACCCTTATTTCATGGAAAACTCACTGTCCCTTTAAAAACTTTTTTTTAAAACTTTTTGTCCTTGTTTCCTGTCCCCCAGGGCACTACCCAGACCCCCATACACCTTTTATGGCAAATATCTTGCATATATGCCCTCTTGGAAATTGTTCGAGTTCGAATGTGAACAGGGGTGTTCGGCTCATCCCTAATCACCAGACGCTGGGTTTCATCCCTGGTGATGCTCTGCCAGGCCTCTACTGCAACTGTCTTCAGTTCCTGATTGTTCTTGGGGCATTTTCCCTTCAGTTTTGTCTTCAGCAAGTGAAATGCATGCTCAATGGGATTCAGGTCAGGTGATTGACTTGGCCATTGCATAACATTCCACTTCTGTCCCTTCAAAAACTCTTTGGTTGCTTTTGCAGTATGCTTTGGGTCATTGTCCATCTGCACTGTGAAGCGCCGTCCAATGAGTTCTGCAGCATTCGGCTGAATGTGAGCAGATAATATTGCCCGAAACACTTCAGAATTCATCCTGCTGCTTTTTTCAGCAGTCACATCATCAATAAATACAAGAGAACCAGTTCCATTGGCAGCAATACATGCCCACACCATGACTCTACCACCACCATGCTTCACTGATGAGGTGGTATGCTTAGGATCATGAGCAGTTCCTTTCCTTCTCTTCCCATCACTCTGGTACAAGTTGATCTTGGTCTCATCTGTCCATAGGATCTTGTTCCAGAACTGTGAAGGCTTTGTTAGGTGTTGTTTGGCAAACTCTAGTCTGGCCTTCTTGTCTATGAGGCCCACCAATGGTTTACATCTTGTGGTGAACCCTCTGTATTCACTCTGGTGAAGTCTTCTCTTGATTGTTGACTTTGACACACATACACCTACCTCCTGGAGAGTGTTCTTGATCTGGCCAACTGTCGTGAAGGGTGTTTTCTTCACCAGGGAAAGAATTCTTTGGTCATCCACCACAGTTGTTTTCTGTGGTCTCCCGGGTCTTTTGCAGGGTTTTTCAAAGAGATCCGAATTGCTTGAGAAAGGTAACCGAATGCTGAAAATCAGCGTTCGGTTACCTTTCTTGGCCATTCGGCTATCCAGAGAACAGGCAATTTGCCAAATCCTGGCGAATTGCCCGAACATACGGTGCCTGTTCGGTGCCTGTTCGAGGGCAGTGAAATCCCCATGAAAAAGCACTGCTTCGGCTATTCAGAGAACACAAACCAGCAGTGAAATGTTCCCCTAATGCCCTGCCATTCGGTGGTTTAATTCGGCAAGTTTATTCAGGCGAATCCCATAGGCTTCAATGTTAAAAATATTCCCGTTTTAATTCAATATCTATTAAACCGCTCATTATAAAATTCTGCAGTAAAGAGTCTCTTTATTTATAGATTTTTTAGGATATTTTAAGCATTTTTCTTAATTATTTTTTTTTTAAAAGTATGATTTGTTTTTTATTTTTTTTAAGTTTACTTATTTTTTCTGTAACAGCCCTCTTTATTATCATTCCCTGGACCTCATATGTAAATTTCAGGCATTTTCGCTCCGTAGTTTCTTTGCAAACAGCGTTTCACTTTTCAAACATTCATGCAAACTGTTTTCCTAATTTATTCACTTCACTCTGTCTGCGGTGTCGGCTTTTTCCGGCGGCTTCGCTGTGAGTGATCGGCTCCTGCTCGGCTTTTTCCGTGGTTTACGGCAGGTTAATTCAGATGTTTTTGAGGGTTTTCGGCGTGCATTCGCTGGGTTTTGCGGCTAGTTTTCGTCAGGTTTGCGGTAGCTTTTCCCTGCAATTTGGGGACCCTGTGGTGTTTGCTGAATACACCGCAGGGTCACCGAAATGGGATCGGCAAAAGGAACCAAATTGAAGAGAACGAAAAGTCACCGAACGTGCGGTGACTTTTCAAATCTCTTTGAATAACCATGTAGGTGTTGCTGAGCTCACCGGTGCGTTCCTTCTTTTTGAGAATGTTCCAAACAGTTGTTTTGGCCACACCTAATGTTCTTGCTATCTCTCTGATGGGTTTGTTTTGTTTCTTCAGCCTAATGATGGCTTGCTACACTGATAGTGACAGCTCTTTGGATCTCATCTTGAGAGCTGACAACAACAGATTCCAAATGCAAATAGCACACTTGAAATGAACTCTGGGCCTTTTATCTGCACATTGTAATTGGGGTAATGAGGGAATATCACACAACTGGCCATGGAACAGCTGAGAAGACAATTGTCCCATTACCTTTGGTCCCATAGCAAGTAGGAGGCACATCTGCAAACTGCTATAAGTCCTACACCGTTCACCTGAGTTGGATGTACATACCCTCAAATTAAAGCTGACAGTCTGCAGTTAAAGCACATTGTGTTTGTTTCATTCCAACTCCATTGTGGTGGTGTATAGAGCCAAAGATGTTAGAATTGTGTTGATGTCCCAATATTTCTGGACCTGACTGTATGAATCCACACACTGCTGGGAAGCGCCTCTCTGCTTTATAATTAATGCAGCATATGAATCCACACACTGCTGGGAAGCGCCTCTCTGCAGTATAATTAATGCAGCATATGAATCCACACACTGCTGAGAAGCACCTCTCTGCAGTATAATTAATGCAGCATATGAATCCACACACTGCGGGGAAGCGCATGTCTGCAGTATAATTGATGCAGCATATGAATCCATACACTGCTGGGAAGCGCCTCTCTGCAGTATAATTAATGCAGCATATGAATCCACACACTGCTGGGAAGCGCCTCTCTGCAGTATAATTAATGCAGCATATGAATCCACACACTGCTGGGCAGCGCCTCTCTGCAGTATAATTAATGCAGCATATGAATCCACACACTGCTGGGCAGCGCCTCTCTGCAGTATAATTAATGCAGCATATGAATCCACACACTGCTGGGAAGCGTCTCTCTGCGGTATAATTAATGCAGCATTTGAATCCGCACACTGCTGGGAAGCGTCTCTCTGCGGTATAATTAATGCAGCATATGAATCCACGCACTGCTGAGAAGCACCTCTCTGCAGTATAATTAATGCAGCATATGAATCCATACACTGCCGGGAAGCGCCTCTCTGCAGTATAATTAATGCAGCATATGAATCCATACACTGCTGGGAAGCACCACTCTGCAGTTAATTAATGCAGCATATGAATCCACACACTGCTGGGAAGCACCTCTCTGCAGTATAATTAATGCAGCATATGAATCCACACACTGCTGGGAGCACCTCTCTGCAGTATAATTATGCAGCATATGAATCCACACACTGCTGAGAAGCACCTCTCTGCAGTATAATTAATGCAGCAGCATATGAATCCACACACTGCGGGGAAGCGCATGTCTGCAGTATAATTGATGCAGCATATGAATCCATACACTGCTGGGAAGCGCCTCTCTGCAGTATAATTAATGCAGCATATGAATCCACACACTGCTGGGCAGCGCCTCTCTGCAGTATAATTAATGCAGCATATGAATCCACACACTGCTGGGCAGCGCCTCTCTGCAGTATAATTAATGCAGCATATGAATCCACACACTGCTGGGAAGCGTCTCTCTGCGGTATAATTAATGCAGCATTTGAATCCGCACACTGCTGGGAAGCGTCTCTCTGCGGTATAATTAATGCAGCATATGAATCCACGCACTGCTGAGAAGCACCTCTCTGCGGTATAATTAATGCAGCATATGAATCCATACACTGCCGGGAAGCGCCTCTCTGCAGTATAATTAATGCAGCATATGAATCCATACACTGCTGGGAAGCACCACTCTGCAGTATAATTAATGCAGCATATGAATCCACACACTGCTGGGAAGCACCTCTCTGCAGTATAATTAATGCAGCATATGAATCCACACACTGCTGGGAAGCACCTCTCTGCAGTATAATTAATGCAGCATATGAATCCACACACTGCTGGGAAGCGCCTCTCTGCAGTATAATTAATGCAGCATATGAATCCACACACTGCTGGGAAGCGCCTCTCTGCAGTATAATTAATGCAGCATATGAATCCGCACACTGCTGGGAAGCGCCTCTCTGCAGTATAATTAATGCAGCATATGAATCCACACACTGCTGGGAAGCGCCTCTCTGCAGTATAATTAATGCAGCATATTAATCCACACACTGCTGGGAAGCGCCTCTCTGCAGTATAATTAATGCAGCATATGAATCCACACACTGCTGGGAAGGCGCCTCTCTGCAGTATAATTAATGCAGCATATGAATCCATACACTGCCGGGAAGCGCCTCTCTGCAGTATAATTAATGCAGCATATGAATCCACACACTGCTGGGAAGCGCCTCTGCAGTATAATTAACCCTTTTGCTGCAGATGATGTGTGAGACATGTCCTCATATTACGCCCTCTATATGCGGAGGACGTGCCCCACACGTCATCCGCTTTGCGGGAGCCCCGGCGGAGATACTCAGCTCTCTGTCTGGGGTCCCATGGCGGTCTGACTTCAGCATCCTCAGACGCTGAAGTTAAGCCCCTCCCAACGTAAATGGCGCCATGTGCGATGACATAATTTCCAGGCGACCCCCCCCCCGGCAATGCCAGAGATCGCCTGAAAGGGGGGGATCCTTTTGGATCCCTCTCCCTCCTGGTCGGGAAGGAGGAGCACCACAAGCCAGACACCGCTTAACAGGGAAGAGTCTCCCTTTTTAAGCGGTGCCTGGCTTTAAGTCCTTAGGCACCGGGTCGCACTTCAGCGCCTTGTGGCACCGGAGTGCGGCCTAGAGCTGGTGGGAGCCGCCATCTTGGATGGCTCCACCCCTGGGTCCCCCCTCGCTGCCCGACGTCATCGCGCATAGCGTGATGACGTCAGATAGCCGGGGAACCTCTAGCTGCCCGGGCATTTCCCAAGGAAATCCCCTGGTGGAGATAGGGGGTTCCTTTGAACCCCCTATCTCCAGAACCGTGGCAGCTAGGGGGTTGTCGAAAAGGCCTGAGCGTGGCCTTTCGAATAATACCCAACATGACCAGGTATAAAGTTTAAAACAAATAAAAAAACCCCAAAAAAAACATGTTTTTTTTGTGTGTTGTTTTTATTAATGCAGCAATATTGTTCACATTTCAATTATAATGTGAACAATGATGCTGCACTAATGATTTTTTTCTATGGGGTGCGTTTGCTAAAAATCACGTAATTCCCCCCAAAGAATGCAACAAGTCCCTATTTCTAATTTTTGTACAAGCGCACTTCATAGAAAATATAACCGCAAATGTTCATGTGAGAAAAGGTGAAAAAAAACACTTTACACGCTGCAGATGATTAAAAATTCTAATTTTATTGCATTTTTTGCTATAATATACAGGCAGGACATGACGTATACGTATAAAAATTATATATAATGAATCTGCCGAGTCTGCCGGAAAGAACGATATATAATATGTCTTGGTCGTATAATAAAATGTGGCTTTAAATCACGTTTAAACAAGATGACAAAAGCGGTAAAAATTAGCTCGGCACACAGCGGTGAAATGCCTCAGCAGTGAAGGGGTTAATGCAGCATATGAACCCACACATTGCTGGGAAGCACCTCTCTGCAGTATAATTAATGCAGCATATGAATCCACACACTGCTGGGAAGCGCCTCTCTGCAGTATAATTAATGCAGCATATGAATCCACACACTGCTGGGAAGCACCTCTCTGCAGTATAATTAATGCAGCATATGAATCTACACACTGCTGGGAAGCACCTCTCTGCGGTATAATTAATGCAGCATATGAATCTACACACTGCTGGGAAGCGACTCTCTGCAGTATAATTAATGCAGCATATGAATCCACACACTGCTGGGAAGCGCCTCTCTGCAGTATAATTAATGCAGCATATGAATCCACACACTGCTGGGAAGCGCCTCTCTGCGGTATAATTAATGCAGCATATGAATCTACACACTGCTGGGAAGCGCCTCTCTGCAGTATAATTAATGCAGCATATGAATCCACACACTGCTGGGAAGCGTCTCTCTGCAGTATAATTAATGCAGCATATGAATCCACACACTGCTGGGAAGCGCCTCTCTGCAGTATAGTTAATGCAGCATATGAATCCACACACTGCTGGGAAGCGCCTCTCTGCGGTATAATTAATGGAGCATGTGAATCCACACACTGCAGGGAATCGCCTCTCTGCAGTATAATTAATGGAGCATGTGAATCCACACACTGCTGGGAAGCGCCTCTCTGCAGTATAATTAATGGAGCATGTGAATCCACACACTGCGGGGAAGCGCCTCTCTGCAGTATAATTAATGGAGCATATGAATCCACACACTGCTGGGAAGCGCCTCTCTGCAGTATAATTAATGCAGCATATGAATCTACACACTGCTGGGAAGCGCCTCTCTGCGGTATAATTAATGCAGCATATGAATCCACACACTGCAGGGAAGCGCCTCTCTGCAGTATAATTAATGGAGCATATGAATCCACACACTGCTGGGAAGCGCCTCTCTGCGGTATAATTAATGCAGCATATGAATCCACACACTGCGGGGAAGCGCCTCTCTGCGGTATAATTAATGCAGCATATGAATCTACACACTGCTGGGAAGCGCCTCTCTGCGGTATAATTAATGCAGCATATGAATCCACACACTGCTGGGAAGCGCCTCTCTGCGGTATAATTAATGCAGCATATGAATCTACACACTGCTGGGAAGCGCCTCTCTGCAGTATAATTAATGCAGCATATGAATCCACACACTGCTGGGAAGCACCTCTCTGCGGTATAATTAATGGAGCATGTGAATCCACACACTGCAGGGAATCGCCTCTCTGCAGTATAATTAATGGAGCATGTGAATCCACACACTGCTGGGAAGCGCCTCTCTGCAGTATAATTAATGGAGCATGTGAATCCACACACTGCAGGGAAGCGCCTCTCTGCAGTATAATTAATGGAGCATGTGAATCCACACACTGCTGGGAAGCGCCTCTCTGCAGTATAATTAATGCAGCATATGAATCCACACACTGCTGGGAAGCGCCTCTCTGCAGTATAATTAATGCAGCATATGAATCCGCACACTGCCGGGCAGCGCCTCTCTGCGGTATAATTAATGCAGCATATGAATCCGCACACATAACCAATAAAAAACGAAATAACTCATAAAAAACAATAAACCAACTGATCTGAATCAACGAATTGATCCAAATCAATCCGAATCACCGAACCGAAACAAACCAAAAAACTGTCCGAAATGATCCGAAACAAAAAAAGACCCAAAAATGACCCAGAAACGAATAGAAAGGAAAAAAAGTCATGTACATCCCTAGAAGTGAGCAGAACCAGCCATGAGTTGAAGCGGCCAGGGGGGCTAACAAAATGTACTTTTACACTTTTACATACAAAGCACACAATAGAGGTAGTCATGCAATTTGTATAAATAACCTGGATGGGGCGCTGGCATGACCATCCTCATTATCTGAATCATCGCTTGGACTGTGGACACTGCTCCCCGGAGATGTCTGGCAATCTGACGTGGGGGAACAAAAAAAGAGGAAAGAGGGGTCATACTCCGAAAATAAAGTTTGTGAAAAGAGTGTGAAAAGATGATAGCATTCATGGAAACAAGGGCAGACACACTAGTGTGCTCGTATTCAATCAATCCGGAGATAGATTGATATGGGATAGATGGATAGATATGGGATAGATATGGATATATAGACAAAAGGCAGATAGATATGGATAGATAGAGATAGGTAGATAAATTGATTTGGATAAAT
Source organism: Leptobrachium leishanense (assembly GCA_009667805.1). NCBI lineage: Eukaryota > Metazoa > Chordata > Amphibia > Anura > Megophryidae > Leptobrachium > Leptobrachium leishanense. Next base: position 32,969,040 of record CM019065.1, on the reverse strand, counting down.
AGAGATACATACAGTATCTCACAGGAGTGAGTACACCTTCACCTTTTGTAAATATTTTATTATATCTTTTCATGTGACAACACTGAAGAAATGACACTTTGCTACAATGTACAGCTTGTATATCAGTGTAAATTTACTGTCCCTCAAAATCACTCAACACACACAGCCTTTAGGCTAGGGTCAGACTGAGGCAGTGCGAACGCGCGTGCAGCCGCACTTAATCACGGCCGCACTAGCAGCAGATGCCGGGCAATGACGGCCAATATACGAAGTACGGTCGCACAAAAGTCCGGCTGCGCAACGCAAGTGGAAAATGAACGCATTTTTTCGAGAACGTGAAACCGCAGGTACTGACGTACAGAGTGCGCTGCGTCCGCTAGCGGCGTGTGTGCGTGATTAGGAGACGTCAGACGCTGCTAATGTCCAGCCAACATAACGTCCAGACACAAAAAGTGTTTTATTGATGATCCGTACAAAATCACGGACGAAAATGCGCATAGTATGACCACTATCACGTATTCTGTGGAAAAATGCGTCCATTCGTTCGAATGCACTTTTTCACAGACAACATAAAAATGCGTTCGTCTGACCCTAGCCTTAATGTCTAAACTGCTGCCAACAAAAGGGACTATACCCCTAAGAGATAATCTCCAAATTGGGCCCAATTAGCCATTTTTCCTCCCCAGTGTCATGTGACTCGTTAGTGTTACAAACTCTCAGGTGTGAATGGGGAGGTGTGTTAAATTTGGTGTTATCGCTCTCTCTCATACTGGTCACTGGGAGTTCAACATGGCACCTCATGGCAAAGAACTCTCTGAGGATCTGAAAAAAAGAATTGTTGCTCTACATAAAGATGGCCGAGGCTATAAGAAGATTGCCAAGACCCTGATACTGAGCTGCAGCACGGTGGCCAAGACCATATAGCGTTTAACAGGACAGGTTGCACTCACAACAGGCCTTGCCATGGTCGACCAAAGAAGTTGAGTGCACGTGCTCAGCGTCATAGCCAGAGGTTGTCTTTTGGAAATAGACGTATGAGTGCTGCCAGCATTGCTGCTGAGGTGGAAGGGGTGGGGGGTCAGCCTGTCAATGCTCAGACCATACGCTGCACACTGCATCACATGGGTCTGCATGGCTATCGTCCCAGAAGGAAGCTTCTTCTAAAGATGATGCACAAGAAAGCCCGCAAACAGTTTGCTGAAGACAAGCAGATTAAGGACATGGATTACTGGAAACATGTCCTGTGTCTGATGAGACCAAGATAAACTTATTTGGTTCAGATGGTGTCAAGTGTGTGTGGTAGCAACCAGGTGAGGAGTACAAAGACAAGTGTGTCTTGCCTACAGTCAAGGATGGTGGTGGGAGTATCATGGTCTGGGGCTGCATGAGTGCTGCCGGCACTGGAGAGCTACAGTTCATTGAGGGAACCATGAATGCCAACATGTACTGTGACATACTGAAGCAGATCATGATCCCCTCCCTTCGGAGACTGGGCCGCAGGACAGTATTCCAACATAACGACCCCAAACACACCTCCAAGACGACCACTGCCTTGCTAAAGAAGCTGAGGATAAAGGTGATGGACTGGCCAAGCATGTCTCCAGACCTAAACCCTATTGAGCATCTGTGGGGCATCCTCAAACAGAAGGTGGAGGAAGGCAAGGTCTCTAACATCCACCAGCTCCGTGATGTCGTCGTGGAGGAGAGGAAGAGGACTCCAGTGGCAACCTGTGAAGCTCTGGTGAACTCCATGTCCAAGAGGGTTAAGGCAGTGCTGGAAAATAATGGAGGCCGCACAAAATATTGACACTTTGGGCCCAATTTGGACATTTTCTCTTATGGGTGTAGTCACTTTTGTTGGCAGCGGTTCAGACATTAATGGCTGTGTGTGTTGAGTGATTTTGAGGGACAGTAAATTCACACTGTTACACAAGCTGCACATTCACTGCTTTACATTGTAACAAAGTGTCATTTCTTCAGTGTTGTCACATGAAAAGATATAATAAAATATCTACAAAAATGTGAGGGGTGTACTCACTTCTGTGAGACACTGTAGATATATGAATATATAGAAATGGATAGATAAATAGATATGAATATTTGATAGCTAAAAGAATGGATGTATATAGAGATGAGAGATAGAGGGATAGATATGAGATAGATAAAGGGATGATTAGATAGATAAAGGGTAGCTGTGGATAGATAGATATAATTATTATAGCCCTTGCTTGTAGTACTCAAATACAAAAACGAACACAAACCACTCTCAAGATTTGTCACCACTGCCAACGACCCTATAGGTTCCTTTATACAAGGAGGAAGAGCAGGTTTGTAAATTAGTACCTACAGGCTGGACTGTGCCTCCGAGCAGAGGAAAGAAGATTAAATGTAAACAATATACATACAATAACACACAATATACCACAACATGTATTGTAAACATACTGCAGCCTGCCTTACAAACAACTCACCTACTTCCCGGCACAATGGTTTGTCAGGGCTTCTTATCTCATCCTCCCAGCGGCTTTCCTCTGGACCCTCAGCATCTGATGGGACTCTCTTTATGGTCTGAGAACCAAATACGATGAGGCGTCACATTATAATGACCACGAGAGTAGAAAGAGACAAGTAACAAATATTCAATAATCTGTAATGGGACTAAAGAATGACCCACACAATGTCTACCAATGGACAACCCACCTCCTCCATGCTCACGCGACCCCTCTTACATCTCCCGGCTCGTGCTGTTAAGAAACCAGAGATATAAAGTTAGTGAAAGTCTTGGTCCCCTTTACCTCGACATTGACTGTGCACTTACTGAAGACCCTGAGGAGGCCGATCCAAGGCTACTCCAAACCCAACATTAAGACACGTTCCAATAAGAAATAGTCCCACATTCTTCCAGTAAAAGTATGTGTGTGGTAACTCCGATGAAAACAACAACTGTACTGCCAAAATTACCATTTTCCTGATAAAACTATTCCAAATTTTACTAAGGGGGTGCTGGACCTTGATTTGGACATCTGATAGTTTTCCAGGATTGTGCTCAAGGGTCCGGGTTTGACATTGAATTACAGGGTATATTGCTTACTACTTAGGTAACATCAATATTCCAGTACCATATAGTGCAACTCACAACACCTAAACAGCACACAGCAAGACTCTAGATCAGCACTAGATTAACCTCTGGCCACAGGTACCACTTGGAAGAGTTAGTCGACCTCAGCCTAACTTCATGACACTCACAACCAACATTTGGTCTCTGTAACATATCTCAGCACCCCAACTGGGTTACATCTGCTAATACCACTCCCTTGCAGGACATCTATTCTCTCACCAGCGATCTTTCATGCCGTCTCCAGCCCTTAGGCGAGGTTTAAGGAAGGGTGCGATGAAAGAGTAGTTATAGCATTTCCCAGACATGAGGCAGGATTTGGTACTGGGGTAAGACAGACAGACATACAGACTGTGATGAAAGATATGTAGCAAATATACAAGGTGCATGGGGGAACCTGGAGACCAATGGAAGATGACACTCTGGCACCCCACTCCTCCTCTTCCTTTGGTGATCCACAATCCTCAGCCATACCTCCAACTCCATCCATTGTTTGCACATTAAACATTAGAGAAGTTAGGAAAGGAATAACAGCCCATCGGCATTATTTGCAGGGCTATTCACAACTTCTAACTTCAGCAAACTTTTGGATGAGCTACAGTGAAAATACTGTGAATGCCCTATTTACTGAACTGTAGTTAGTTCCTCCCTTTGGTAGATTGAGTAGCTCTTAGTGTAGCGTTCAGCGGGCTTTCTACCAGTGTTTCCACCATAATGCCCTACATAATTTCTGTGACTTCCACTGCTCCATTTGCCTTGTTTTAGGCCAAGTTGTCCCAGCATTGTTCTCTACTGATATCGTCACCCTGTTTTTTTATGGGAGGTCTATGTAGATCACGCTATAAAATTGCTGGTGTTATATCCACCATCATTTCCGACACCACTGAAACAATGATGCATTACAAGTCGAACATAAGAACAATGCTGGTAGCGTTGTTCAGCACAGTTTGCCATAGTTTGTCTGAAGTTTGCCTGCCGGTGTTTATGTTTCCTTCTCTGGAAAGTCGTTGTTTATCGGAGAGAGAAGCGGAAAGTGACAGGGCAGGGGTCAGCAACCTCGGTCCTCCAGATGTTTAGGAACTACATTTCACACAAAGCTCAGTCAAATTAATGAGTGGCTGGGAATCATGGGAAGTGTAGTTCCAAACAATCGGAGGACCAAGCTTGCTGACCCCTGTGATAGACTTTTCAGGGTATGTTTATTGGTATTTGTGGCTCACCTCCAAGACGTTCTTCTCTGTTGATTTTAATTTGTTGGAAAACCTAAAAAACAGAGACATTATCACAAAATAAGAATGATATTTAGCTATTTTTAGGATCATAAGAAATTTATTACAATAAACGCAAAACTTAAAGGACACCCTACACAGTGGGCCCTATTACATACTTAACGCTAACGTTAGCGCTCACCTGTGTAAGCATTAACGTTAGCTTTGTTTGCCCTAGCGCGGGCACACCATATTACAATCCAAACGCTAATGGGTTAAAAAAACGTAGTGATTCGGATCCTGCGCTTTTCAGCGCGAGGTTACTGTACTTTGCGCTTCCTGTGCTTAACATTTAGTTTATTAGTGTCAGGATTACAAAGTCCTAACGCTAATTACCATCCAGTTTAGGCTAGGGTCAGACGAACGCAGTGCGAACGCTCGTGCAGCCGCACTTTATCACAGCTGTAGTAGCAGCAAATGATGGCCAATGAGGGCAATATCTGAACTACGGCCGCACGAAAGTTCAGCCAGGCAACGCAAGCGGCAAATGAACGCATTTTTTTGAGAACGTGAAACCGCTAGTACTGACGAACAGAGTGCGCTGCGTCCGCTAGCGGCGTGTGTGCGTGATTAGGAGACGTCAGACGCTGCTAATGTCCGGCCAACATAACGAACAGACGCAAAAAGTGTTTTATTGATGATCCGTACAAAATCACGGATGAAAATGCGCATCGTATGACCGCTAACGCGTATTCCGTGAAAAAATACGTCCATTCGTTCGAACGCACTTTTTCACGGACGACGCGAAAAATGCGTTAGTCTGACCCTAGTCTTCTTCAGTCAGCACCAGCTTAAAATCCCCCCAAAAATCACATACTCACCTCTCATCCCGCAGAGAGAACGGCGGCTCGATCCGTCTCTTCTGGCCGCTGGGAGCAGAGAGAGACTGGGGGAAAAAAGTCATGTGACCGGCAGTGGAAGCCTCAGTGGAGTACTATGGACTCCACGCCACTGTTACATAGCCCCTGCCAAAATGGGGATGCTAAGGAGGAAAACCTGCAGCTGCCAGTGGCGTCACTAGGGTTGGTGTCACCCGGTGCGGTAACTCATGGTGTCACCCCCCCCCGAATTTTACGGTTTCTTTTTTAACTACTCTTACTCATAAATCAGTACTCCCATATAACACGGAATGCTCATACACAGTGCACATTACTGTGAGGTTTATTGCTGTGGTGTTCTGTAATATGCTCACACACACTTTGTGAGTTTTATTGCTGTGGACTCTGTGACGTGCGCAGTTGGTGCGGATGCGCTTTGTGTGTGGGTCTCTATTGCTCATGATTCTATGCTACGACGGACATTAAGGCTAGGGTCAGACGAGCGCATTGTCTACGGACTGTGCGCCCGTGCAGTACGGACGCACGTTCTGACGGAAGACACAGTAGTGGCCACACGGTCCGTTTTTGTGACTGACGTTATTTTTGACTGAAATAAAATTAAAATGAAAAATATTTTGCCCGTCAAAAATGCTGGACGTATAAATGCAGTCCGTCTGACCACGTTCCATCACTCACACACAAAGCTATGCGGACGTTGCGGACGTGGCGCACTCCGCACGTCCGTTCTAGCGGTTTGACATTCTTGCTAACCTGTGTCCATTTGCCGCGTCCGTAGTGTGTCCGCACTTCCGTGCAGATATACTTTGTGTGTGGGCCTTCATTGGCCACGATTATCTGCTACCACGGATGCACTAAAGTGCGGCTACACGGACGTTAACACTGCGTTCGTCTGACCCCAGCCTAAACTGTGCGGCAACACGGAAGTGATCACTGTGTTCGTCTGACACGGGCCTTAGCATCTCTGTTTTAGCTCCATATTACAGTGCAGGCGCTAAATCCGCAGCCTGCCTTGTAACGCAGAGCTAAGCCTCAGGATGCTCGAGGCAGCGCTATGGAGTCCATATGTGGTATTACTTTCATTATGTCGTTGTTGCTTTTCACTCCATTTTCATACTATATATTAAGGTTCTATGAGTCACCTGATGCCTATCCATCTTCTGCCCTTCCTCCGAGGTAATCAGTGGTGAAGGTTCGCTGGGTGAGCTCCTCCTTTGCCTTGGGGACTTGAAAGAAAAATAAAAGAAATTATGGAAACTTGATACACATACAGGGCTATTCAGAAAGAGGTGAAAACCTTGAGAATAACAATGTCAGTAAAGGGTGAACCTCAGGAGAATGATTGGAGAATTGAAAATTCTAGGTCAAAATAATTAAACCAGAAACATTCTCCCATTTATCTCACTTTCTAAATTGGCTATTTGCTCTAGATTGTTCATTCTCCTCACAATTCTCAAGGTTTTCACCTCTCTCTGAATAGCCCTGTTAGTGACCATATTTATAAGTTGTGGAACTATATGAATCAGACCTACTGGCACCTCCCCAATATTTAACCATATACCACCCATGGAACAACAACCTTCTGTTCCATGTTTAATTCATCGGTGTAAGGTGGTCCACCAATGTTTCATTAATTACTTGATGTTAGAAACATAGAAACATAGAAAAATGTCAGCAGATAAGAACCTTTCGGCCCATCTAGTCTACCCAATTACATGGATACGCAGTATTTACTTAAAATATTAATGTGTACTTCCATCTGCCTTACCAGGTATGGCATTAGGGTGCGTTGGAGTCAGGGGTGCTCAACCTGGACCATCTAGATGTTTTTGGAGCTACATTTCTGCCAGACTGTCAATTTATTGATTGGTTGGGCATCTTGGAAGAAGCAGTTGAACACCCCTGTTATGAGTAATGACTGTATGGTTTGTGTACAATCTCCCTTGTCCATAGTCATTATGTTCATATACATGGATGGTAAGGACACTCCTAAGGTCCAGAAACAATAAAGAAGGATTTCCGACACTCCCGTCTTCATGGGGGAACACCTTTAATATGACACTACAGCTGACATTTTCAGCTGTCACCATGGCCTTTTTCAAGCTGGTGGTAACAGCCGAAACATCGCTTGTGGTGTCATATTAAAGGTGTTCCCCAACAAAATTTGGAGTACCCTCTTTATTGTTTTTGTGTAAGTGAGATTGGCCATTTTGGAATCCATTACTTGCATAAGAGGTAACGGGCATGCAGCGAGTTTACTTGTGTTTGCTCTTAAGGTCCACCTCACCCTTCCTTTCTTTTTGTAGTAGAGTAGATTGGACTTAATGGCAGATACCACTGATACAATCGCATTCCCTTTTTAGAGGCTGCCACCACTGAAAATACTGGCTAAGTAATGAATATTTTTATATAGGGCGCGCCATTCACTTGCTCCATGTTGCTGCTGAAATCTGTAACTTGGTTACACTCTTCGAAATGGACTTGTCAGTGTCGACTTGCGTAAACAAACATTGGCCAATGCTCCTGATGTAGCCACGGTCTTTAGATTCTGTCTTTTATTTCTTCTTTGTTTCATTTTACCTGTATATGCCGCGTTGGCGCCATCGGTGTGTCCGTTTCACTATAAATGTTAAAAAAGCAAATGGTTATAAAAAATAATATATGTGATCTCCACAAATATAAAAAAAACTTCCATCAAAAGGTGAAAGATGTCTTTATCAATATTCGTCGCCTAAATGGTGGAGACATGCAGGGTAATTTAGAGAGAGAGAGAGACGATCTGGCCCCCAAAATTGCTCCGAACAGTGAATTTCCCCATACGGTGACCTTTCGGGGCCATTTAGCTATTCAGAAAGCAGGCAGTTCGACCAAATTTTGGCGAATTGCCAGCAAAATACAGTGCTGTTCGGCGGCAGTGAAAGACCCGATAGAGAAGCAATGGTTAAACTATTCCGAGACACTGAACAGCAGAGAAATGTCAGTGAAATGTCCTGATGTTCGGTGGTTTTATTTGGCAGGTTTATTCAGGCGATTCCCATAGGATTCAGAGATTAAAATATTCCCGTTTTTTAGCCAATATCTAATAAAACGTTTGTTTGTTTAGTCTGCAGCAAAAAGTGTCTTTATTTTTAGGATTTTTTTGTCATTTTTCGGGATTTTTTTCAGGATTTTTTTTTTTAAATAGCGGTTTTTGCTTTTTTCTGTAACAGACCATTCATAGGACCTTATATGTTAATTCCACACATGTTTGTCCAGTAGCATTTAATTTGACACATTTTTTTTTTACTCCGTTCGGCTTGTTGGCTTTTTCCGGCGACTGGTCGGAGCTGCGTTTGGCGGAACATCGGCTTTTTTGCAGTGGATGACCGGCTTTATTCCTTGATTTTTTTTTGGCGGTTTTGCGGTGGATTTTCAGTTGCGGCGCCGGATTTTCCTTGCACTCCGGGGATGTTGACTTCACCGTAGGGTGGGGAAGTTTGATTCCAGGAAGTGCGGGAATGAGAGAGCACAGAAATGTCAAAGACATTTTGGTGCTCTCTGAATAATCCCTATTGATTACCGTTTGACGATTCTCCTCTTATATATTTATGCACATTTGGCTGAACGTCAGCAAGATATGTGGAGACGAGAGGGGTTACAAAGATTGGATGGAACCAAAACGGTGCTACCGCCTGGTAGAACCTGTAAAACATGGGGACTGCATAAGGAAACAATAGCCCAGGCCTCTAGTGGGCGGCTGCGGTGGTGGACCGTAGGGATGAGCTGTTCGAGTTCGGACGGTTCGGGGTTCGGCCCGAACTTAGCCTGTTCGGGCGAACCCCGAACATTTCCGGGTGTTCGCCGCATGTTCGACCACAATGGACCACAATGCATTTTCCCACTGCCTGAAGCTCGTAATTGGCTACAGCCTTGCACCTGACCACAGGTCTGGTGCAAGACAGGATGAACACTATGCCAATCACCGCTCAGAGTCCTGATTGGGCAAATTTTGCCCAATCATGGGCTCACAGAGCTAAGTCCCGCAGCACACTATATAAGGTTTCAACGCGCCGATTCTGCACGCATTTCAGAGGAGATTTCAAAGAAGATAGTTGTGTGTGTTGTTACTGCCGGTCTGCCACACTACTGGGGGGGTCTGGGGGGTCTCATTTCGACCAAATATCAGGGAATTTAGGTGATGTGTGTCTTGTCACTGTGCCAGCAAGTTTTTTTGGGGTTTACAACTTTATTTAAAACATTTGTGAATTGAGGTGATTTTCTGGGTCTTGTCACTGTGCCAGCAAATCTTTTTGGGGCTCACTAATTTCTTTAAAACACTTGGGAATTAAGGTGATCTGTGTCTCATCATACAAACAGTACCACGTTGTATTTTGGGGCTCACTAATTTCTTTAAAACATTTGTGAATTAAGGTGATCTGTATCTTGTCACTGGCTGCCAGCTATCAGTGTGTCTCACTGAGTTATACCAGAGTTATTTAAATCTTTATACCAGAGTTGAATCAGAGTTCTGTATATATTAATCTATATATCACTCACCATGTCTGAAAGAACGAAAAGGACAGGCAGACGCTCCCAGACACAGATAAGAGGGCAAGCAGTCCCTGTGTCGGAAGGCTGTGTCTCTGGTCGTGGTGGACGTGGTGCATCCTCTGCAGGGACACGCTTGTCCTTTCTAACTGGTGCTGGCCGTCTTAAGCAGCAGCAACATACAGAGGACTTTGTGGATTGGCTAACCAGGCCATCCTCATCCTCCGAGTCCTCTGCCAGCCAGGCTTCTAGTGCTTTACAGTCCACCTCAGCTGCCAAAGCATCTAATGCAGCCTCCATGTCCACAGCTACTCCTGCCGTAGCCTCGCTATCACATACAGAGGAGTCAGCTAAATTGTTTGACTACAATGAGAGTGCCATGCTGCTTGAGGATGCGCAGCAAGTACAGTGCTCTGATTCAATCTCTGAGGTTGAGGAAGGGAGTATAATCAACCTAGAGGAAGGGGGTGCCAGTGATAACACACAAATAACTGGCACTCATGTTGCCCCAGCAGCTGCAGCATACTGACAAGTTGGCTCCAGTGACGAGGAGATAGGGGGTGAAGATGACATTGATGATGATGAGGTCACTGACTCCACCTGGGTGCCAGATCGAACTGAGGAATCAAGTGAGGAGGAGGGGGAGGAGGGGGAGGAGGCGGAGGCACAGCAAACACGAGGCACAACATCCTCTGTGACCAACCATAGCACTAGCCAGTCCAAGGCATCACATGTCAGAGCTGCTCCGGTGCAGAGCGCTGTTGTCTCAAAGAACACACGCAGGAAATCTGCTGTCTGGGAGTTCTTAAAGAACTGTGCAGCAGACCCCACCGTTGCTATTTGTAATCTATGTCAGAGGAGGCTGAAGCATGGGATAAACACCGGACACTTGGGTACCACATGCTTGAGCCGACATATGAACAAGTACCACACATCCCGTTGGGGCAAAACTTTGCGTAGGTCCTCCTCCTCCTCATCTGTCTCTACCCACACTGTATGTCCTGCCATGCAATTGTCTACAACCTCCACTGACAGGGATGATGCTACAGTAATGGATGTACCAGCAGGTCCTTCCTCGCAATGTGACATCATCCCAGTAGCTGAAGATTTACGCAGTCAGATTACGTTGCCGCAGCTGCTGCAGCGAAAGAAAAAATATAGTCCCAACCATCCCCAAGCACAGCGTCTAAATGCCAGCTTAGCAAAATTACTGTCATTGCAGCTGCTGCCTTTCCAGCTGGTGGACTCTGCTCCATTCCATGAATTTTCTGAATGTGCTGTACCACAGTGGCAGGTTCCAAAACGCCATTACTTTTCATGCAAGGCCATTCCAGCACTATACCAGCACGTGGAAGACAATGTTATCCAGTCATTGGGAAAGGCAGCCAGCAGCAAGGTGCATGTGACTTTAGACACGTGGTCCAGCAAGCATGGACAGGGTCGTTACATTTCCTTCATGGCACACTGGGTAACTCTCATTGCAGCTGGGAGGGATCCAAGACGGGGCTCTGTGCTGAAGTTTGTTCATACACCACGCCTCCAGAAAGCTGCTTGTATGAGGTCTGTCTGCTCCACCACCACCACCTCTTCCTCCTCCTCCTCCTCCTCCTCCTTCTCTGTTTCTGGCGAAGTGGCAGTTAAACTGACGCCTGACATGGTGTACGCAATGGCTCAAGCAAAAAGATGCCATACTGTGCTTGAGCTGGTTTGTTTAGGGGACAGGAGCCACACCGGGTCAGAAATTTTGTCAGCTCTGCAGGGGCAGGTGCAGAGATGGTTAACACCACGCCAGCTTGAGCTGGGAATGATCGTCTGCGATAATGGCAGCAACCTTCTCTCCGTCCTACGCAAGGGTAAATTGACGCATGTACCATGCCTAGCACCTGTCCTAAATCTGGTGGTACAGCATTTCCTAACCAAGTACCCAGGGCTGCCAGAGCTTCTCATCCAGGCCAGAAAAGTCTGCAGCCACTTCAGAAGGTCATTCCCAGCAAGCGTCCGCCTGGCAGAAATTCAAAGAGAATTCCACCTTCCCACAAACCATCTGATTTGTGACATGCCCACGAGGTGGAACTCGACATTAGCAATGCTGCAGCGTCTGCACAAGCAGCAGAGGGCCATCAACGAGTACCTGTGTGAGTATGGCACAAGGACAGGTTCAGGTCAACTTGTTTTTTTTTTCCCCCGCAGTGGCTGATGATCAAGGATGCATGCACTGTACTGTCACCATTTGAGGAGGCAACGAGGATGGTGAGCAGGGACAGTGCATGCATCAGTGACACAATTCCTTTAGTGTTCCTGCTGGAGCACACTCTGTGGGGATTTATAGATGTGGCACTAGAGGCAGAGCAGCGGGAGGAAGAGGAGGCCTTCCCTAGCTCTCAAGGCCCCAGTCTTTACGCAGACAGCATTCCTGTGGGTCCTCAGATCAGACAGGAGGAGGATGAGGAGGAATATTTAAGTAGTGGGGGCATTGAAGGTGGGGATTCCTCAAGGGAGGGTTTTGTGTGCCCAGAAACAGAAGGGCTTGTGCGTGGCTGGGAGGAGGAAGTGGATGATACGGTCATCCTCATTGACCAGGAAGACTCGGCAGCTATGTCACTTCCAATCTACGCTGCATGGGCTCCCTAATGATGCAAAGCCTGCTAAAGGACCCCAGGATTCGTGCTATCAAGGAGAGGGATAATTACTGGTTGGCAACCCTTCTTGATCCACGATAGAAACATAGAAAAATGTCGGCAGATAAGAACCTTTCGGCCCATCTAGTCTGCCCAATTACATGGATACTTTATCTGGATTTATCTTTTGTTTAGGATAGCCTTACGCCTATCCCATGCCTGCTTAAATTCAATTACTGTTTTAGCCTCTACCACTTCAACTGGAAGACTGTTCCATGTATCCACCACCCAAAAAGCGACTCTGGTGGGACTCGAACCCACAACCTTTGAATTACTACAGCAGCTAGAAGTCCAATGTGCTATCCATTGCGCCACAGAGCCTCCAATACAAGGGGAAAGTTGCAGAACTCATCCTGCCCGCACAGAGGGAGCACAGGATGAAAAATCTTGAGGACGCTCTAAAGCGACACTTGTGTAACACCTTTCCAGGCACTGGTAGATTACCAAGTGCTGACACACGTGCTTCTGAGGCTGAGAATGATCAGAGGAATAGTGGTGAAGGCCAGGGCCGCTTGACTGATGCATTTTTAAATTTTTTTAGTCCTCAACGCCCAGGGACGTCAAATGTAGGCACCCATTGCCAGCGTCTTCACCATATGGTGCAGGACTACCTAGGGGCAAGGGCAGTCCTGGATACCTTTCCAGCAGATGATACACTGGCTTACTGGGTGTTGAGATTGGATCACTGGCCAGAACTTCGCCAATATGCTATGCAGCTACTAGGTTGCCCTTCATCTACGAAAGGACGTTCAGTGCCGCTGGAGGTTTTGTCACAGACAAAAGAGTGCGTCTGTCCACCGACTCTGTAGACCGGCTGACATTTATAAAAATGAATCAGTCCTGGATCGGCAGCTATCAATCCCCTGATGCTGAAGTAATGGAATAGATAGGGGATGTCCTCTTCTGCATTCACAAAACCTCCAGCACTGAACTCTTCCACAATACCACAAAAGGGTTACGGTGTGAAGGCACTTGCTGCCATGAAAGGCACAATATCTGGCTGCACTGACGTCCATTAAAAAAAACAAAAAAACTTTTCAATATAGGACCACATGGTCCACCCCTGCACTCTTCCACAATACCACAGAGGGGTTACTGTATGATGATACTTGCTGCCCTGGCAGTCTTGCACCAAAGGCAGAATATCTGGGTGCACTGACGCCTTAACCAGATGCATATCTTTATAGGACCGCAAGGTCCACCCCTGCACTCTTCCACAATACCACAGAGGGGTTACTGTATGATGATACTTGCTGGCCTGGCATTAAAGGCACAATATCTGGGTGCACTGACTCCCATTACCAGATAAAAAACTTTTTAATATAGGACCACATGGTCGACCCCTGCATTCTTCCACAATACCACAGAGGGGTTACTGTACGATGATACTTGATGGCCTGGCATTAAAGGCACAATATCTGGGTGCACTGACGCCCATTAACAGATAAAAAAACACTTTTCAATATAGGACCACATGGTCCACCCCTGCACTCTTCCACAATACTACAGAGGGGTTACTGTATGATGATACTTGCTGGCCTGGCACCAAAGGCACAATATCTGGGTGCACTGACGCCTTGACCAGAATCATATCTTTTCAATATAGGACTACATGGTCCACCCCTGCATTCTTCCACAATACTACAGAGGGGTTACTGTATGATGATACTTGCTGGCCTGGCACCAAAGGCACAATATCTGGGTGCACTGACGCCCATTACCAGATCAAAAACTTTTCAATAAAGGACCACATGGTCCACCCCTGCACTCTTCCACAATACCACAGAAGGGTTACTGTATGATGATACTTGCTGCCCTGGCAGTCTTGCACCAAAGGCAGAATATCTGGGTGCACTGACGCCTTAACCAGATGCATATCTTTTTAATATAGGACCGCAAGGTTCACCCCTGCATTCTTCCACAATACCACAGAGGGGTTACTGTATGATGATACTTGCTGGCCTGGAATTAAAGGCACAATATCTGGGTGCACTGATGCCCATTACCATCTCAAACAATTTTCAATAAAGGACCACATGGTCCACCCCTGCACTCTTCCACAATACCACAGAGGGGTTGCTGTATGATGATACTTGATGGCCTGGCATTAAAGGCACAATATCTGGGTGCACTGACGCCCATTAACAGATAAAAAAAAACACTTTTCAATATAGGACCGCATGGTCCACCCCTGCACTCTTCCACAATACCACAGAGGGGTTACTGTATGATAGTACTTGCATGCCTGGCACTAAAGGCACAATATCTGGGTGCACTGCCATTGACGCCTGTATCAGATTCATATTCTCAGAGGGGTTACGGTGTGACGGCACTGTTGCCGACGCTAAAAGCCAAATTTTAAAGCACCTATTGTTACTTTCATCCAAAGCCTGCATAAGTTTCACAATAATTTAGCCCAAAAAAACACTCAACTTTTTCTGCGCGTCCTAAAATGTCTTTTCATACAGGCTGCCGCCCCAAGCAGTTGTTTATGGATAGATTAAAGGAAAAGCATTTACCGTCATATGAAACGTCATTTATTTGTTTTTAAGTGTTTCTATACATCCTAGAAATCTGCCACTTCACGGGCAGGTTATGGGGACCTCCTAGGCACGATATTTGAAGGAATTTTTCGTTTTTATTTTTAACCCTTATTTCATGGAAAACTCACTGTCCCTTTAAAAACGTTTTTTTTAAAACTTTTTGTCCTTGTTTCCTGTCCCCCAGGGCACTACCCGGACCCCCATACACCTTTTATGGCAAATATGTAGCATATATGCCCTCTTGGAGGGCACTCTAAAAAACCGAATTTTCAGCCCCATTGACTTGCATGGGGGTTCGGGTTCGGTCCCGAACAAATGGGAAGTTCGGGTTCGGGCTCGAACCGAACTCGGGGGGTGTTCGGCTCATCCCTAGTGGACCGTGCAAGGGCCACTCACGGACACTTTGTCGATCCCTGGTTTGAGGCAAGCCTATGGCTCATGTGCCAACACAGACGGTCCAACATACCATAGGTTCGCAATCGCTGGTATAGGGGTTACAATAAATAAAGGTGAAACATAATTACACAGACAAGAAGTAGAGAGGGCTAAGGAGGACACCTTCCACTTTATGTTTGTTTATATTTCTTTAACTCTTGTAGAACTTGAAGAAAGTCCAAATGATTGGGTAAATTCATTGTTTGTTTTGACTCTCTAGCAGACTTTGTCAAGATTCAGCTCCTGCAGACTTGAGACATTGATCAACCTTCATTGGTTCGATGAGATTTTATTTCAATGTAACCAAGTCTCTGAGATTCGATCATGGTGAACGGTGGACACAGCTTTCCATCAATCATTGAAGAAGAGAGAACCAGGGGTTAATTAAAAAGGAGGTCACTCACGACCATCTGGTGTAGTTACCGTTTTACTAAGTAAACGTTCTTTATATCTAAACTGTCGAGTCACTAAAAACCTACTCTATCGTATTTGAGTTGAGCTAGACGGAGAATTCTAGCATGACGGCTCTTCGTTTTGTTACATTGACTGCTGGGAAAAGGATTGCTCTTTGCATTTCTAGGACCTCAGAAATACTCAAAAGTCTGGGTGAGAATAAGAAGGTGGTTGGACCTCTCACCTGTCGGAAAGATGTGCCAGAAGATCCATCTCTTCTTGCAAATGCTGTGTTAGCTCCTCTTTCAGAAGATGTCTGTGGCACAAGGGGCAGAGAAGAGGCAAAGTGACAGACGATTTCTTATCTGTAACACAGAGAGGAAAGACACAAACTGATGAAATATGCATGGTGTCGGCTTCTGTAGTGATACCTTTATTGCTTATGGAGGACAGAGTGAGGATGTGATGTGACAGGTACAGATATGGAGTCGGACTAGCACACTGCTGTTGGAAATTAATGACAGCATTTCGTCTCAACAGGAGTCTTTCTCAAGTTGAGCCGAAACATTGAAACAAATTTCCAATAAACCTGCCATTTCTGAAAGACTCAGTGCCTGGTCCCTTTTTGTTCTAGGTCTTTGCTGTTAGATTTGGCCCCTTGAGGGCCTGGTGCACCTGCTCTCCATGTTACTTTAACGCTGGTGTGCTTAAACTTATGATACCTGATGTCACGTTCCATCCCTGCTCGATGGTGGTGAGAGATATACAGGTCAGCCTGATCTGCTTCCTTTTTAAAGGCAACCTTCTCCTTTGCCATGTGCTCTTGCCTGGGTCACTTCTCCTGAAGGGTTTCTGTTCCTGAGGGTCTGCTTCCTGATATCATTGTCTTGTTTTTTCTGTGTATGGTCTCTGCTATAAATGACTACCCACTCTGTGTATGATCTTGGCCTGGTATTGACGTTTCTTTTGTGTATCTCTGGTTAAATTTATTGCTGTTCTGTGTAAGACTTAGGTCTGGTTCTGACGACTCTATTGTATTCTCCCTCTGCGCTGCATATCGCTAATCTGTGTACCGACCTCTGCTTGTCTGATTTACTTTCCTGGCTCTTGATCCCTGGCATAAGGCTGACACACTACCCTGCCGTTAAGACCCTCTTGCAATCCTCTGACTACGCTTGTGTTAATCCCTGTTGTTATTTCTGTGTCCTGTATCCTGTTCTGTGTTTTCATTAGTATTAGAAGGTCAGTATTAGGACCTTGCTTCAGATCGGGGTTTCCTCGTGTGTGCTATTGTATTGCCAGTATCTTGTTTAACCCTCGCCCTTCCTGTTTTTGTGTATTTCTTGTGAGGTCTCCTTTCCCTAGACAGAAGGCAATACAAGGACCTTATTCTAGAGTTAGGGGTCCCTTTAGTGTTCTGTTGTTTTCTCCTTGTCCTCCTGCCATTCCTGTTCCAGTTGTTCTGTTATTCATCTTGTCTAGTGTCTGTCTACTGTGGTCTGTGTCTATGCAGTCAGCAGCTAACCTGCCTCAAGGGCTGAATATCCAGTACAAAGGACCCACCTTGGCTCATGTCGGGTGCCCCCATGATACCTGAACAGGAACCCAGTGTTCTATCAAGTGAGCTCAGACGCACATTAGTAAATAACCTTGTGGGAGGACAAGATGGACCTTAACGTGTAAGAGCCATGCATCTGGCATTCCTCTTGTTGTCTCTTGTGGGCTGACACTGGTTTTGCTGGAATTGCTGATTTTCTGCCTAGCTGGAGCCCATTCATGGATCAGTTTGCAGTTGTCCATGCTCGTCCACCCATAGGCTATTAGTAGCATGAGCAATTAGTTCTTCCTTGGGGGGCCATGACCTTTTTAAACAGCACTCTGCGACCCCAAATAACACCTCCTCATTGTAAGGCACTAAAGAAATGTGTGAAAGATGGATCTCACCCTGCTAATCTCGTCCTCTGTATGTGGTCATCAGGAGCGAATTCACACATGGTGCATCTCCACATCAAATAAACGTGTCAATATGAAATTGAGACAAATATTCACACCCTATTGGGGTCATTTAGGTGAATAAAATAATTTTGAAAATATAAAATTATCTTTTTGACATCAATTTAATTCTATCTCTATCCATCCATTTATCTATCTATCTATATTTATCTATTCCTCCATCAATCCACATCTATCCTTCCATCTACTTATCTATCTAGCCCTTTATATATTTATCCATCTAAAACTCTTATCTATTTCTCTATCTATATCTAGCTTCATCTATCCAAATCTGTTTGTCTATCTTTCCCTCTATCTGTCCCATATCTATCTATCTATCCATCCATCCATCCATCCATCCATCCATCTAACTATCTATCCCATATCTATCTATCTATCTATCCCATATCTATCTATCTATCTGTCTATCTATCTATCCCATATCTATCTATCTATCCCATATCTATCTATCCCATATCTATCTATCCCATATCTATCTATCTATCTATCTATCCATCCATCTATCCCATATCTATTTATCTATCTATCCATCCATCTATCCCATATCTATCTATCTATCTATCTATCTATATCTATCCCATATCTATCCATCCATCTATCCCATATCTATCTATCTATCTATCTATCTATCCATCCATCTATCCCATATATCTATCTATCTATCTATCCCATATCTATCTATCTATCTATCTAT
>CM019065.1:32758038-32945538 GCA_009667805.1 Leptobrachium leishanense | reverse complement strand
GGAATCAGAGAGAGAGTGCGAGGGTATCAGAGAGAGAGTGCGAGGGTATCAGATAGAGAGTGCAAGGGAATCAGAGAGAGAGTGCGAGGGTATCAGAGAGAGAGAGTGCAAGGGTATCAGAGAGAGTGCGAGGGAATCACAGAGAGCGAGAGAGTGTGAGGGTATCAGAGAAAGAGAGTGCGAGGGTATCAGAGAGAGAGAGAGAGTGCGAGGGAATCACAGAGAGAGAGTGCAAGGGTATCAGAGAGAGAGAGTGCGAGGGATTGAGAGTGCGAGGGATGGAGAGAGTGAGAAGGCATGTGAGGGAGAAGGAAAGCGAGTGAGCGACGGAGTGAAAGGAAATGAGAGAGAGAATGAGAGTGAATTATAAAGAATGCATGAAACTGAATTAGAGAGATCGTAAGAGGGGATGAAACTGAGAGACAGAGATAGTGAAAGTGAGAGTAAATGATAGACCGAGCAAGAGGGAGTTAGAGAAACAAAGAGAGTGAGGGATTGAGAGAGATAGTGAGAGGGAATGAGAGTAGAGATAAACAGAGAAGGTGTAATGAGAGTGAGAGGGAATGAGACAGATGGGTGGATGAGAAATATTGAGTGAGTGAGAGGGAGGGAGTGGGAATGAGAGAGAAAGTGAGGGAAAATGAGAAAAATATACTGAGAGGGAATGAGAGAGTGAAGAGGGACGAGAGATTGAGAAGGAATTATGAAGAATGAGTGAAACGGAAACAGAGAGAATGAGAGGGAATGAAAAAGATAGTGATAGGAATTAGGGAATTATTTATTTATTTATTTATAAAGTATTTTACCAGGAAAGATACATTGAGATTTCTCTCGTTTTCAGTATGTCCTGGAATGAGAGAGAGATAGTGAGAAGGAATGAGTGAGGGAGAGAGTGAAGAGGCATGAAACATAGAAACATAGAAAAATGTCGGCAGATAAGAGCCTTTCGGCCCATCTAGTCTGCCCAATAAAGTGAGAGAGTGCCCATGAAAGATAAAGTGAGAGTGAAAGGGAATGAAATATATATAGGGCTCTATTAAATACTTTGCGCAAACGTTAACGCGTGCGCAAAAACGCATTAACGCGAGGGTAAAGACCCTTCACGCAGAACGTTGTATTACAATGTCTGCGCAAAAAATGTGCGTTAACGTCTACCGCGGGTGGACCTGCGCGAACCCTTTGCGAGCGTAATGTACGTTGCACGTCCTATACTTAACATTGTGAGCGCAAATGCGTTTGTGCGCTGGTACACGGATGGTATTACAATCTATGCTCAAATTTTACCAGACAACGTTTGCGCGCATAATTTTAACGTCTTTCAAAAGCTGGTGGTAACGGCAAATCTGAACGTCCTGGCCGAAACCAAATACACCAGCTCGAAAAAAAAATACAGCAACTTATAGTTACACATTCTACACATACCCAAACAATAAAACAAAGTTGTGCGTGTTTTTATTATTGCTGCAGCATATACAGTATACTCAGATTGATTTTGACAGGCGCAAAAACTGAAAGGGAGACAATTGTGGTTCTTAATTCTGATTGGCTGAATCGCGTGAAAAAAAAACAGTCTGCACACCGTTTCTGCGTGCAACGTTAATGTGCGCACGTTTTTG
Source organism: Leptobrachium leishanense (assembly GCA_009667805.1). Classification (NCBI taxonomy): domain Eukaryota; kingdom Metazoa; phylum Chordata; class Amphibia; order Anura; family Megophryidae; genus Leptobrachium; species Leptobrachium leishanense. The sequence goes on along the minus strand of CM019065.1, from coordinate 32,943,922 downwards.
CACATCTTTTTGACACGCGGTAATTTTTGACGGATGGAAAAATGCGCTCGGATTGTAATACCAGCATTAATTTACACGCGTTAACGTTTTTTTTTTTTGGTGACAGGATTTTACCAGGAAGGATACATTGACGCTTTGCGCACAAATTAACGCGCTGCACGAGCGTTTTTGCGCAAAGAATTTAATAGAGCAAATAGAGGGGGAATGAGAGAGATTTGAGGGAAATGACACAAAATGAAACAAAGAAAGGAAAATTAAGAAATAAAGAAACAATAAGTAAGAGAGCTAGAGAAGACAACACGTGAGAGAGAAGACAACACGTGAGAGAGAAGGTGTTAAAGCTACAAGGAGAGAAATATAGGGGAACTGGGAATCTGGGGATCTGGGAATCTGGTATCTGGGAACTATAGGCCAGTTAGTCTTACGTCAGTAGTGGGGAAATTAATGGAAACCATGTTAAAGGAAAGGATTGTTGAACATCTAAAAACACATAGATTACAGGATCAGAAACAACATGGGTTTACCTCAGGGAGATCATGCCAAACTAATCTTATTGATTTTTTTGATTGGGTAACAAAAATAATAGACACAGGTGGGGCAGTAGACATTGCTTATTTAGATTTCAGTAAGGCTTTTGATACTGTTCCGCATAGAAGGCTTATCAATAAATTGCAATCTTTGAGCTTGGATTCCAATATTGTTGAATGGATTAGGCAGTGGCTGAGTGACAGGCAACAGAGGGTTGTGGTAAATGGAGTTTATTCGGTGCAAGGTCTTGTTACCAGTGGGGTACCTCAGGGGTCAGTACTTGGACCCATTCTATTTAATATTTTTATTAGTGATATTGCAGAAGGTATTAATGGAAAAGTATGTCTTTTTGCTGATGACACAAAGATTTGCAACAGGGTTGACGTTCCTGGAGGGATCAGCCAAATGACAAATGATTTAGGTAAACTAAAAAAATGGTCGGAGTTGTGGCAATTGAGTTTTAATGTGGATAAGTGCAAGATAATGCACCTGGGACGTAAAAACCCAAGGGCTGAATATAGAATATTTGATACAGTCCTAACCTCAACATCTGAGGGGTGGGATTTAGGGGTTATTATTTCAGAGGATCTAAGGGTAAGTGGTCAATGTAATAGAGCAGCAGGAAATGCTGGCAGAATGCTTGGTTGTGTAGGGAGAGGTATTAGCAGTAGGAAAAGGGAAGTGCTCATGCCACTGTACAGAGCACTGGTGAGACCTCACTTGGAGTACTGTGTGCAGTACTGGAGACCGTATCTCCAGAAGGATATAGACATCTTAGAGAGAGTTCAGAGAAGGGCTACTAAAATGGTGTACGGCTTGAAGGAGAAAAGTTACCAGGAAAGGCTTAATGATCTTAACATGTACAGCTTGGAAAAAAGACGAGACAGAGGAGATATGATAGAAACATTTAAATACGTAAAGAGAATCCACAAGGTAGAAGAAGGGAGTATATTTAAAAGGAAACAAAGTAGCAAAACAAGAGGACATAGTCTTAGATTAGAGGGGCAAAGGTTTAAAAGTAACATCAGGAAGCATTATTTTACTGAGAGGGTGGTGGATACATGGAACAGTCTTCCAGTAGAAGTGGTAGAGGCCAAAACAGTGATTGAATTTAAGCAGGCATGGGATAGGCATAAGGCTATCCTAAACAAAAGATAAATCCAGGTAAAGTATCCATGTAATTGGGCAGACTAGATGGGCCAAAAGGTTCTTATCTGCTGACATTTTTCTATGTTTCTATGTTTCTACATTTTTCTAAATAAAGAGAGAGAAAGGAGGCAGAGCAAAGCAGGAGAGGTGACATGAGAAAAAGTGAAGAGAGATAAGAAAAGGTGAAATGACTGAAGGGAGAGTAAGTAAATGCAATTCAAGTTAAAAACAAACAAACCTGTAAAGCTGAGACATGAGTAAAGCGAGAGGAGAGATGGGCAAAAAATGAAAGGGGAGAATCAAGGCAAAGAAAGGGACAAAAGTGAGACAGAGAGCAAAATAGACAGTTGGATAAATAGCAAGCAATTCAATAAACAGCAGAGAGGCCGGAAGAAAATGGCATTGAGAGAGTGAAAGAGGACCACTGCCACCTGTGTATTCCTGTGAAGGAGGACCAGTGCCATCTGTGTATTCCTGTGCAGGAGGACCACTGCCACCTGTGTGTTCCTATGAAAGAGAACCACTGTCACCTGTGTATTCCTCCTCTGCTTATCTGCATCACTGTATCAATAAAGCAATGCCATGGAAACCAGGGAAATATTTCTGATAATCACTGGAACGTCACAGCAATTTAGCTCACAATACTCCATCAAGTTTAGCATACCAGAATCCTGCATTCCATCTCAAACCTGGACAACCTCTAGGATTTTACACAACTCTCAGCATGCCAAGGTAAATAGTAATATTTTCCGGGTCAATGAATACTGTCAATAATTCATCCGCGTGTTGGGCAGATTCTAGAGGAACATTCATTGGTCTTTTGGGAATGCGCTCATATTAAAGATTTAGAAAAGATTTACAAAATCAGATACATAAATAGAACCTCAGGGTCTCAGAGATACATAAATAGAATCTCAGGGTCTCAGAGATACATAAATAGAATCTCAGGGTCTCAGAGATACATAAATAGAATCTCAGGGTCTCAGAGATACATATATAGAATCTCGGGGTCTCAGAGATACATAAATAGAACCTCAGGGTCTCAGAGATACATAAATAGAATCTCGGGGTCTCAGAGATACATATATAGAATCTCGGGGTCTCAGAGATACATAAATAGAACCTCAGGGTCTCAGAGATACATAAATAGAACTCACAAGGGCTTGTCAGTGGTCTACTTCCTAAGTGGGCTATTTTCAAGTGGAGTTTAAAAACAGGAGTTCAAATAACAGGTATCAATTGTGATATATATTTGTTATCTTGTTGTGGGGGTGGGAGTGTTAGCAAGCTTGGAGGTTTGACCCAGTGCACATCCTGCTGCATGTATGCATGTCTGGAGGAATCCTTCCAGGGTCCATATCTCTGTAGCAAGTGTGAACGTGTAGCTCTTCTGGAAGCTCATATTGGAGATCTGGAAGGGCAAATCGTAACGCTGAGGCAGATTGACAATCTTGAAAGGAGCCTGCTTCTCACGGAGCAAAGTAGGCTTGTGCACCGATTTTTTTTTCGGTTCGATTCGGTTTGATTTTTCGGATTTTTAAACTTTTCGATTCGGCTCGTTTCGACCGATTTCTGTTTCGGTTCGGCTCGACTCGTTTTTCGTGTACATTTTTTTTGGAATATCGACCGTTTTCGTATTTTCGGGTCACTTTGCTCGTTTTTTGTATCGACTTTTCGTAATTTCGGAAATTTTCGTTTTTTCGGAACGTCTGTTCTCCTCGTTTCAAAGCAATAAATTTCGATTTGACACATTTCAAGTCCATTCGAAAATTCCGAAAATATTTCGTTTCGGCTCGGAAAACTTTTCGGATCTGCCATTTTCGGATCTAAAAATTTTCGGAAATTCGGCCGCATCCGAAAACACGAATTGGGAAATTTCGTGAAAATTCCGAAATTCCGAAACCCGAAACGCACATCCCTAGAGCAAAGTATAGTTGAGGAATCTAGGGGTGTGGGAGGAGTGGAGTTAACTGGGGCACAGGTTGATAGCTGGGTGTCAGTGACACGTGGTAGCAGGGGGGGGGAAAAGGAAAAGGTTGGCTAGTCCTGATCTTGCGCACACCAACAGATTTGCCCCTTTGAGCGAAGATGTTGGGTGCATCAGCTCAGGTGTAGCAGTACTGGAGGAGGCTGCTCCCTCTAACAGCAGGGGGATCAGCCCACCAAGTAAGGGAGGGATAAAGAGGGCAAGTAAGCCTAGAAAGGTTGTGGTGGTAGGAGACTCTATTATTAAGAGAGTAGACAGGGTAATCTGTCGCTCTGATCGTCTTAACCAGACAGTTTGCTGTCTGCCGGGTGCCCGTGTTAGGCATGTGGTTGACAGAGTTGATAGATTATTGGGAGGGGCTGGAGATGACCCAGCTGTCATGGTCCATATTGGTACCAATGACAAAGTAAGAGGAAGATGGAAGGACCTGAAGAATGATTTCAGGCAATTAGGAAGTAAACTGAAGAAGAGGTCCTCCAAGGTAGTATTTTTTGCGATACTACCGGTGCCACGTGCTACAGTGGAAAGGCAGCGGGAGATCAGGGAGGTCAATGCGTGGCTTAAATCTTGGTGCAGGAAGGAGGGCTTTGGGTTTTTAGAGCACTGGGCTCATTTTGCACTGGGTTACAATCTGTATAGTCGTGATGGATTGCACCTGAATGGAAGAGGGTCTGCTGTGCTGGGGACAGGCTGGTTAAAAGGTTGGAGGAGATTTTATACTAGTGGAAGGGGCGGAGGGAAATAGTAGCTTACAAAATGGAGACTGAACAGATAGCAGAAGGGTTTCAGCTCGGACTAAGGGGGGATGGGTAATGTCAGAACAGTGGAGGCATGCAATGTAAAGTCTTATTCAGCATGTGTGGGTAGAGACAACATTAAATGTATACCAAGGTATATGGGAGCGCACACAACATATATACAAAATACCATTAGATTAGATTTGGTCCATAGATCCAAGAAATAGGAATTAGTCCATATATCAAACGGGGAGTCTTCAAGACACTGGATATACATCTTTAGGTCTCTTATGGGGGACTCTACCCATATACCAATTCCTTTATCCTGATGATGAATATATCTCAAAAAGAGAGAAAAAAATACATAGTACAGTTCTGTGATGACAAATTGTACTGTATACAGAAGAAATGCACTCACGTGTTCCAGAACCTCCTCTTATGGGTGGTTCTGTAATGGCACCTTGGACCTCTTAAAGTCTGAGGGGGTCCCACCTCATAGATCCCAGCTGAGTCCAGAATCCTCCCGACGTCTTTATTGGATTTAGGCAACCTTGGTGTATATTTGGGTATCTGTCACGCCTCGGCGGCTGGTGCGGCTCCGGCGCCCTTCCCCGCGGCTCCGGGGTCGGTGTCTCCCCCGCGTTCTGTCCCTGCGCTGTATGCACGTGCGCCGCCGGCATCTCCGACTTAGCTCCACCAGCGGCGCAACGTCATCACGCCCCCACTTGGGTCTCCATGCGGCATGTGACCCGCTGGGCCAATCAGAAAACAGGGCGCAGGATTTAAACTTGCTCTGGTCATTCCTCACTGCCCTTTCGTGGTTCTGCTAGTCTGACCCTTAAGTGCATGTGTATTTCACCTTTGACGGATACTTTGTGTATGACCTGGCTTTCTATTTCGACTTGTGTACTTCTATTCCCTTGACTCGGCTATTGGTACTCGACTCTGCTTTCTGCATACTCCCCACTTTGCCTCGTATCTGACTACTCCATACCTACCTGTCTTTATACCAGCCATTCTAAGGACTGGTTCCTATCTTCCTTGTTTGAGTGTCCCTGCCTTATAGGTTCACCTCCAGTTGTTGCGGAACCCAGCCACCATAAGGAATGGTATCGCATCCAGGTTTAGGGTTGCCTATTGTTGAATTAGCACTATTGAAGCTCACCTTCGATTTTACGTGTGCTGGCTTGACATCACGAAAGGGCCATGGACCTAGCAGGGACTGCCCAACAATTATCGGGTTTAGAGAGTCGATTAGAGGATCAGGATCACCAACTTGATCAATTCGCCCAAGCCCTCCAAACTTTGTTAGCTCGTACTGCTCCTACACCATTAGAGGTGTCTCCTCCTGTTAATCCGCCTATTCCTGAACCGTTTGCCACGCCGAGCCCGTATCCCAATTTGCTTCCACCGATACGTTATGGTGGCGACCCTATTGCCTGTAGAGGATTTATCAACCAGATCTCTATACACTTTGAGCTAAACCCTTGGTCTTACCCCACAGATCGTGCGAAGGTAGCCTTTGTTATTAATCATCTGGCCGATAAAGCGTTGTGTTGGGCTAACCCCCTCTGGTATACTGACAAGCCCATTGTATATAACTATCGGGACTTTATGACCGCTTTCCGCAGAGTGTTTGACCCTCCTGGTCGTAAGACCAATGCCGCTAAATCCTTGTTACGCCTGCGCCAAGGTGCCAAATCCCTGGGTGATTACGCACTGGAGTTTAGATCCTTAGCTTCCGAATTGAATTGGAACGATGAGGCTTTGATAGCAGTGTTCTTAGAAGGTTTGAATGATGAGCTCCAGGACGAGGTACCGGCCCGAGACCTTCCAGACGCTCTGGAAGATCTGATCACCTACTTGTCCTTCATAGATGAACGTATTCGCCATCGTAAGAATACTAAGGATAAAGCTAGAAAACTACCTCTTAGGGTGCCTTCCCGAACCCCTTTTCTCGCACTCCCAGAGTCTACTTCCCTTCCTGAGTTCATGCAGTTAGATAGCACTAAACTTCCTGAAACCGAAAAGCAACGCCGCCGACGTGAGGGATTGTGTTTATATTGTGGTTTAGGGGGCCATTTGCTGAAAGGGTGCTCCAAACACCCTCAGGGTCCTGCGGGAAACTTGCATGCCTAAGTGCCCCTGAGGGACAGCTCTTAGGTTCATTTCCTTCGTCCCCCAAACTCGAAAATAGACTCCGGGTTCCGGTCACTCTCTGTTTTGAGAGTCCCCTCAACCCGGTGAATCTCTATGCCCTGGTTGACTCTGGTGCTGCCGATAATTTTATCGATCTTGTTTTTGCTCGTAAACATGCTATTCCTTTGATAGAGAAGAAAACACCTCTACTTGTACAGGCCATTGACAGCAGACCTCTTGAAACCCCTTTTGTCCTCTTCGAGACTCCAGACATTACTGTTAAGATAGGATTGTGTCATATAGAAAAGATGTTCTTTCATGTCATTTCTTCACCCTCCTATCCCATCGTCCTGGGGTATCCTTGGTTAACCCGTCATAACCCTGTCATAGACTGGCGAGCTCGTCAAATCGCTAAGTGGGATAAAGATTGCATGTCATCCTGTATAGAGATCCCCTTATCCGTCAACACCCTGAATTTACCTACGGCTCCCCCTCTGACAACAACTATACCTTCTCCATACTCTGATTTAGCACCCGTATTCGATAAGAAAGAGGCCGATAGACTACCCCCTCATCGTTCGTACTATTGCGCTATCGACCTTCTTCCTGGTACCACTCCTCCCCGAGGGGTTGTCTATCCATTATCTGAAAAGGAGCATAAGGTATTGGAGGAGTATATTACTGATTCCCTTAACAAAGGGTTTATTCGTCCTTCTTCCTCTCCCACTGGAGCAGGATTCTTCTTTGTTCGGAAAAAAGAGGGAGACCTCAGACCCTGCATAGATTTTCGCGGGTTGAACAAAATTACCGTAAAGAATGCCTACCCCATTCCACTCATTCCCGAGTTGTTTGATCGCCTGAAATATTCTAAAATGTTTTCTAAATTGGATCTCAGAGGAGCATACAACCTGATTCAAATCAAACACGGGGATGAGTGGAAAACTGCGTTCAATACTAGATTAGGGCACTATGAATACTTAGTTATGCCCTTTGGTTTATGCAACGCACCAGCAGTGTTTCAGGCGTTTATTAATGATGTGTTACGGGAGTACATTCCCTATTTTGTCATTGTCTACCTTGACGATGTGTTGATACATTCCCCCGACCTGAAAACCCACCATCAACCTGTACGACTCGTCTTGTCTAAACTGTTATCCAATGGCCTCTATTGTAAACTCGAGAAATGCTTATTTGACGTCCAACAGGTACAATTTTTAGGCTATGTAATCTCTTCTTCGGGCTTCATGATGGACCCCAAGAAACTAGATGCTATTGTTAATTGGCCTCTTCCCAAGGGTCTCAAGGCCATTCAAAGATTTATAGGCTTCTCTAACTATTATAGAAGATTTATCAAGGGTTTCTCGTCCATCATAGCACCTATTACAGCATTGACAAAAAAGGGAATAGATACTCATAATTGGCCCTCCATTGCTTTGGAGGCTTTCGGGAGGTTAAAAACAGCATTTTCTACTGCTCCCATCCTCCATCACCCTGATCCAGCTAGACCCTTCGTGTTAGAAGTAGACGCCTCAGAGACCGGGGTGGGAGCTGTGTTGTCCCAACGTCCGGCCGACGACAAACCTATGCAACCTTGTGGTTTTTATTCTATGAAACTGTCACCCACCGAGGTCCGGTATGACATTGGTGACAGGGAACTGTTAGCCATTATACTCACCTTAAAGGATTGGCGCCACCTCTTGGAGGGTTCTAATTGTCCATTCTCCATAATCACTGACCATAAGAATCTGATTTACCTGTCCGAGGCTAAAAGATTGAACCCCAGACAAGCTCAATGGGCCCTCTTTCTTACCCGATTTGACTTTGTCATTTCTTACAGACCATGTCTAAAAATATTAAGGCTGATGCACTCTCCAGACAGCACGAGCCCCTATCTACTCATGTATCGGTACCAGTTCCCATAGTTCCCGAAAGGAAAATCTTAGCCTCTCTGAGTACACAGGTCGACTCCCCTCTATGGAATCTTTTACTATCGAAACAACCTCTAGCACCTCCGTCTAAACCACCTAATAAACTGTTTGTTCCTCCTGAAGAGGTACACACTGTCTTACGACTCTTTCACTAATCCAAATTCACTGGACATTTTGGGGTAAAAAAGACTCTAACCTTGATTAAAAGAAACCTTTGGTGGCCTACACTTGCCAATGATGTGAAAGAATACGTAACCACCTGTTTTGTTTGTACCCGTTCTAAACCCTCCCGTCTTAGACCTACTGGTCTTCTCCAGCCTCTACCTGTTCCTGAACGCCCTTGGTCCCATTTAGCTATGGACTTCTTGGTGGAATTAACCCCTTCGTTTGGCCATACAGTGATTTTTGTCGTTGTTGATCGCTTCTCCAAAATGGCACATTTCATACCATTAAGGAATCTCCCCTCCTCTAGCGAGCTGGTACAGATTTTTACTAAAGAAATATTTAGACTTCATGGTGTTCCGAATGTTCTCGTTTCGGATCGTGGTTCTCAATTTATCTCTAGGTTTTGGAGAGGCTTCTGTCACCAGTTAGGCGTTAAACTGTCCTTTTCCTCCGCGTACCACCCGCAAACGAACGGATTAGCCGAAAGAACCAATCAAACACTCGAGACTTAATAAAGGTGTTTTATTTCAGACGCGCAAGATGATTGGTTACTCTATTACCATGGGCGGAGTTTGCGTATAACAATGCCACATCTCAATCGACCAAGTATTCTCCTTTTGAAATAGTCACCGGTATACATCCGACCATCTTCCCATCCTCATTTATACCTCAGGATATTCCTGACCTTGAGGACCACCTATGTAATCTACGTGCGATTTGGGAAAAGACTAAATTGAATCTTGAATCTGCTTCTTTGGCTCAGAAGCGTTCGGCTGACTGCAGGCGCAGACCTCCACCAGTTTATCATGTAGGGGACAAGGTCTGGCTCAGCACACGTCACATCCGCTTGAAGGTCCCTTCCATGAAATTCACACCTCGGTTCATAGGCCCGTATAAGATTCTTAGGTGCATTAATCCCATCTCATACGCTCTGCAGTTGCCTGCATCTCTTCGTATCCCTAACTCCTTTCATGTCTCCTTACTGAAGCCCCTCCTGTGCAACCGTTTTACCCGTCCTGACTCTCTTCCTCCTCCTTCTATAGTGGTAGACGGGAACCCCGAGTATGAAGTTGAGTCCGTTCTGGATTCCCGCCGTTTTCGTAATCGGTTTCAGTATCTGGTTCATTGGAAGAGTTATGGGCCTGCGGATCGTACATGGGTCTCATCGCATGACATCCATGCTCCCCGTTTGGTGTCCGCTTTTCATCGTCGTTTTCCCGATAGACCGGTTCCTAGCCGCCCAGTGGGCGTTCCTCGGGGTGGGGGTGCTGTCACGCCTCGTCGGCTGGTGCGGCTCCGGCGCCCTTCCCCGCGGCTCCGGGGTCGGCGTCTCCCCCGCGTTCTGTCCCTGCGCTGTATGCGCGCGCGCCTCCGGCATCTCCGGATTTAGCTCCACCGGCGGCGCGACGTCATCACGCCCCCACTTGGGTCTCCATGCGGCATGTGACCCACTGGGCCAATCAGAAGGCAGGGCGCAGGATTTAAACTTGCTCTGGTCATTCCTCACTGCCCTTTCGTGGTTCTGCTAGTCTGACCCTTAAGTGCTTATGTATTTCACCTTTGACGGATATTTTGTGTATGACCTGGCTTTCTATTTCGACTTGTGTACTTCTATTCCCTTGACTCGGCTATTGGTACTCGACTCTGCTTTCTGCATACTCCCCACTTTGCCTCGTATCTGACTACTCCATACCTACCTGTCTTTATACCAGCCATTCTAAGGACTGGTTCCTATCTTCCTTGTTTGAGTGTCCCTGCCTTATAGGTTCACCTCCAGTTGTTGCGGAACCCAGCCACCATAAGGACTGGTATCGCATCCAGGTTTAGGGTTGCCTATTGTTGAATTAGCACTATTGAAGCTCACCTTCGATTTTACGTGTGCTGGCTTGACAGGTATCTCAGCTATTGCTCTTCAGAATGCTCAAAGACAAGGGTTAATGGAGATTGTCCATTCAGGACTGTTCATCTGTTCACCACATAACAGTGGGCTGTTATGTGGTGAACAGATGAACAGTCCTGAATGGACAATCTCCATTAACCCTTGTCTTTGAGCATTCTGAAGAGCAATAGCTGAGATACCCAAATATACACCAAGGTTGCCTAAATCCAATAAAGAAGTCGGGAGGATTCTGGACTCAGCTGGGATCTATAAGGTGGGACCCCCTCAGACGTTAAGAGGTCCAAGGTGCCATTACAGAACCACCCATAAGAGGAGGTTCTGGAACACGTGAGTGCATTTCTTCTGTATACAGTACAATTTGTCATCACAGAACTGTACTATGTATTTTTTTCTCTCTTTTTGAGATATATTCATCATCAGGATAAAGGAATTGGTATATGGGTAGAATCCCCCATAAGAGACCTAAAGACGTATATCCAGTGTCTTGAAGACTCCCCGTTTGATATATGGACTAATTCCTATTTCTTGGATCTATGGACCAAATCTAATCTAATGGTATTTTGTACATATGTTTTGTGCGCTCCCATATACCTTGGTATATTATCTACAATTTGTTAGGAGTGGAGGATACACTCATCTGGTGAGCTGCAATTGTTATCGACTGTAATACAACTGTTGAGCGCCTATACACCCACCTTTTAGGTTGTTTTAACATTAAATGTATGCTTGCTAATGCAAGGAGCCTCAATAACAAGATGGGGGAACTAGAGGCAATAGCATACACTAAGCAATACGACATAATAGGAATAACAGAAACGTGGTGAGATGAAACGCATGACTGGGCTGTAAACTTAAATGGTTATACATTGTTTATAAGGGATAGGAAACATAAGAAAGGGGGTGGAGTATGTTTATATGCAAATCAGGATTTAAAGCCAAATATTACACAACTGGAAAGCGATGAGGGAAATTGGGAATCCTTATGGGTAAATTTTTTTGTTGGGGAATAAACAGGGAAGTCAACTATTGGTTGGCATATGCTATAAACCACCTAATATAGATAATGATGAGGAAGAAGAACTGTTAGAGCAAATTAGGAAGGCTGCACATCATGGAGCACTTTAATTATTGGAGATTTTAATTACCCGGACATTAATTGGGATAGTGGGACTAGTAATTCAGCAAAGGGAATCCGGTTTCTGAACATTTTAAATGATACCTTCATGACACAACTGGTAGAAACACCAACTAGAGAGGATAACTGTCTGGACCTGGTTATAACAAATAATGTGGATCTTTTCTCAAATATTAATGTAAGGGAACAGTTGGGAAACAGTGACCATAATATGGTGACTTTTGAAATAAACTCAAAAAAACACATTCATAAGGGGCATGCTAAAACATATAATTTTAAAAAGGCCAACTTTATTAAAATAAAGGAAGCTCTCAATGTCATTGACTGGCAGAAACTTTTTCACGGGAAAAACACTGAGGATAAGTGGAATATCATTAAACTAACACTAGAAAAGTACACGTCACAATATATTCCACTGGTTAATAAATATAAAAGAAACAGACAAACCAATGTGGCTTAGTAGGAAGGTAACTAAGGAAATGAAAAATAAAAATAAGGCATTTAAAGCTTTTCAAATTTGATAAATCTGAGGCATCCTATAAAGCATATAGGGCAGCCAATAAAGCATGTAAAAATGCGATTAGATGGACTAAACTAGAAAATGAAAAAGAAATAGCCAAAGAGAGTGAGACCAGCCCTAAAAGATCCTTTAGGTACATAAATTCTAAAAAACCCTGGAGTGAAAATGTAGGTTCACTAAAATCTGAGTCAGGGTTATTGTTAACTGAAGAATCGAAATAAGGCAGAAATTTTGAATTAGTATTTTTCTTCAGTATTTATCAAAGAGAAACCTATAACAGGAGACATGAAATTCATGAATAAAAACTTACTAATACAAAGTGACTGGTTGACACAGGACAAGGTTTTGCAGCAATTAAACAATGTGAATGTGAATAAAGCCCCAGGGCCAGATGGAATTCACCCGCGAGTACTGAGGGAGCTATGTGTTGAAATATGTAAACCTCTGTTCTTAATCTTTCAAGATTCTTTTCTTTCAGGAATCATACCAGAGGATTGGAAAAAAGCTGACGTGGTCCCTATATTTAAGAAAGGTTTAAAATTTGTGCCTGGGAATTATAGACCTGTGAGCTTAACATCTGTGGCTGGGAAAGTATTTGAGGGGTTACTAAGGGATAATATTCAGGAATTTATTGGGAGGTATAATGTAATTGGCAAAAATCAGCATGGATTCATGAAACACAGATCATGTCAAACTAACCTTATTACGTTCTATGAGGAAGTAAGTAGAAGTATAGATCAGGAGGTCGCAGTGGATGTGATTTACTTCGATTTTGCCAAAGCTTTCGACACAGTTCCACACAAAAGGTTACTATTTAAATTAAGAAAAATTGGTCTAGATGAAAATACTTGTTCTTGGATAGAAAACTGGCTAAAAGATAGGGTACAGAGAGTGGTCATAAATGGTACATTTTCAAGATGGACATCAGTGGTAAGCGGTGTCCCTCAGGGGTCTGTTATAGGACCAATGCTATTCAATTTATTTATAAATGACCTTGAGATAGGCATTGAAAGTCATGTATCAGTGTTTGCAGATGACACAAAACTAGGAAAAGTAATACAATGTGAGCTGGATGTTACTTCGCTGCAGAAGGATTTAGATTGATTAGGGGACTGGGCACTAAGGCTAGGGTCAGATTAACGCATTTTTCACGTTGTCTGTGAAAAAGTGCGTTCGAACGAATGGACGTATTTTTTCACGGAATACGCGATAGCGGTCATACGATGCGCATTTTCGTCCGTGATTTTGTACGGATCATCAATAAAACACTTTTTGTGTCTGGACGTTATGTTGGCCGGACATTAGCAGCATCTGACGTCTCCTAATCACGCACACACGCCGCTAGCGGACACAGCGCACTCTGTACGTCCGTACTAGCAGTTTCACGTTCTCGAAAAAATGCGTTCGTTTGCCACTTGCGTTGCGCAACCACACTTTTGTGCGGCCGTTCTTCGTATGCTGCCCGGCATTGGACGTCATTTGCTGCTAGCACGGCCGTGATTTAGTGCTGCTAAACGCATGTTGATACTGCGTTAGTCTGACCCTAGCCTTAAATGGCAGATGAAATTTAATGTAGATAAATGCAAAGTTATGCACTTTGAAGTGAAGAACACACAAGCAACTTATACCCTAAATGGTACGGAGTTAGGGAAATCAATGCCGGAGAAGGATTTGGGAATAATTTTATAGCCTTCAAACTAAGTAACAATGTGCAATGTCAAACTGCAGCCGCCAAGGCCAGCAAGGTATTGGCATGCATTAAAAGGGGAGTTCACTTTCGAGATGAAAACAGAATTTTGCCTCTGTATAAATCAATGGTCAGACCCCTCCTTGAATATGCCGTGCAATTTTGGGCACCAAAAAAAGATATTATAGCACTAGAAAAAGTGCAGAGACAGGCAACTAAATTAATAAGGGGAATGGAAGGGTTAAGGTATGAGGAAATATTAACCCTTTCACTGCGGTGGACGCGCTGAGCGCATCCACCCGCAGTATCGTTACATGCGGAGGACGCGCTGAGCGCGTCCTCCCTTTGGGGCCAGCGTTCGGCCAGATTCTGGCCGATTGCTGTGCCCCCCAGTGCGGGCTGACATCCTCAATGTCAGCCCAGCACCGGGAACCGCCGCCGGCACAATTAGATGTCATCGCGGCGGCGTGATGACATCTAATTCAGGCGCCCCCCTGCGTGTGCGGAGGAGGCGCCTGAAAGGGAGGGGGGGAAGGTCCCTCCCGATCGCCGGGGTGCAGAGGGTTAATCCAGGCACCGTTTGGAAGGGCACAGCCTGCCCTTCCTAACGGTACCTGGCATTAACCCCATGGGGGCCGGATCACGAATCGGCACCGAAAAGTGCCGGTTCGTGATCCTTTCCCGGAGCTGGCCGACATATTGGATGTCGGCCAAGCCTCCGGGAACTCCCCCTGAGGACTGGCGTCATCATGCATAGCACGATGACGCCAGTCCTGGAGTTAACCCCTAACTGCCACCAATGGTGGAGATAGGGGGTTCCAATGAACCCATCTCCCGATCTGTGGCAGCTAGGGGTTAATGTTTGGTACTGTTGGATCGGCCAGAGCATGGCCGTTCCAACTATACCAAACATGACAATGAAAAAAGTTTTTTTAAAAAAATAAAAATTAAAAATAAAAAAATATTTAAAAAACAAATTATAAAAAACAAATAAACAGGTTTTTTTTTTTTTTTTGGTTTGTTTATGCAGCAATATTGTTCCCATTTCAATTATAATGTGAACAATGATGCTGCACTAACGATTTTTGGATGCAGTGCGTTTGTTAAAAATTGCATAATTTTCCCCAAAAAAAAATGTAACGAGACCATTTCTACATTTTTTTAACAAGCGCACCCCATACAAAATATAACCGCAATTGCTCGCATGTTAAAATGTGAAAAAAAACACTTTACACGTTGTAAATTATTGAAAATTCATATTTTATTGCATTTTTTGTTATAATATACAGACAGGACATGACGTATACATATAATAATGACATATTATGAATCTGCCGAGTCTGCCGGAAAGAACGATATATAATATGTCTGGGTCATATACTAAAATAAGCCTTCAAAACACGTTTAAACAAGATGAGTGAAACAGGTAAAAATGAGCTCAGCACAGAGGCTTGAAACGCCCCAGCAGCGAAAGGGTTAACAAGTTTAAACCTGTTTAGTTTAGAGAAACGGCGCCTTAGAGGGGATCTGATAACCTTATATAAATATATACGGGGCCATTATCAACCATTGTCTGATAACTTATTCATTAACAGGTCTATACACAGGACAAGGGGTCATCCATTTAGACTGGAAGAAACAAAATTCAGCCTAAAGCATAGGAAGGGTTATTTTACGGTGAGAACAATAAAGCTGTGGAATTCTCTGCCTGTGGAGGTGGTTGGGTCAGAGATTGCACAGACTTTTAAAAAGCGACTGGATGACTTCCTGCAGACACATAATATTAAGGGTTATATAATTTAATATGTGGGTAAAAGCTTCTTGATCCAAGGAGAAATCTGACGCCATTCTGGGGTCAAGAAGGAATTTATTCCCAGTATGTTGCATATTGGCAAGCATTTCAGACTGGGTTTTTTGCCTTCTTTTGGATCAACAGCAGTAGGTGATGTGGGAGAGGCTGAACCCAATGGACGCATGTCTTTTTTCAGCCTATGTAACTATGTAACCTCAGGGTCTCAGAGATACATAAATAGAATCTCAGGGTCGCAGAGATACATGTACAGATTCTCAAGGTCTCAGTGATAAACGCACAGAATCTCAGGGTCCTAGGGATACAGGCACAGAATCTCAGGGTCTCATGCATTCATACTCTGAATCTCAGGGTCTCATGCATTCATACGCAGAATCTCAGGGTCTCATGCATCCATACTCAGAATCTCCGGATCTCATGTATTCATACTCAGAATCTCAGGGTTTCAGCTACACATGCACATAATCTCGGGGTCTCATGCATTCATGCTCAGAATCTCAGGGTCTCGTGTATTCATACTCAGAATCTCAGGGTCTCAGCTACACATGCACATAATCTCAGGGTCTCATGCATTCATGCTCAGAATCTCAGGGTCTCATGCATTCATACTCAGAATCTCAGGGTCTCATGCATTCATACTCAGAATCTCAGGGTCTCATGCATTCATATTCAGAATCTCAGGGTCTCATGCATCCATACTCAGAATCTCTGGATCTCATGTATTCATACTCAGAATCCCAGGGTCTCATGCATTCATACTCAGAATCTCAGGGTCTCATGCACTCATACTCAGAATCTCCGGGTCTCATGCACTCATACTCAGAATCTCCGGGTCTCATGCACTCATACTCAGAATTTCAGGGTCTCAGGTACACATGCACATAATCGCAGGGTCTCATGCATTCATACTTAGAATCTCAGGGTCTCATGCATTTATGCTCATAATCTCAGGGTCTCATGCACTCATACTCAGAATCTCAGGGTCTCATGCATCCATACTCAGAATCTCCAGATCTCTTGTATTCATACTCAGAATCCCAGGGTCTCATGCATTCATACTCAGAATCTCAGGGTCTCATGCACTCATACTCAGAATCTCCAGGTCTCATGCATCCATACTCAGAATCTCAGGGTCTCATGCATTCATACTCAGAATCTCAGGGTCTCATGCATTCATACTCAGAATCTCAGGGTCTCATGCACTCATACTCAGAATCTCAGGGTCTCATGCATTCATACTCAGAATCTCAGGGTCTCGTGCATTCATACTCAGAATCTCAGGGTATCATGGATTCATGCTCAGAATCTCAGGGTCTCATGTATTCATGCTCAGAATCTCAGGGTCTCATGCACTCATACTCAGAATCTCAGGGTCTCATGCATTCATACTCAGAATCTCAGGGTCTCATGCATTCATGCTCAGAATCTCAGGGTCTCAGCTACACATGCACATAATCTCGGGGTCTCATGCATTCATACTCAGAATCTCAGGGTCTCATGCATTCATGCTCAGAATCTCAGGGTCTCAGCTACACATGCACATAATCGCAGGGTCTCATGCATTCATACTCAGAATCTCAGGGTCTCATGCATTCATGCTCAGAATCTCAGGGTCTCATGCACTCATACTCAGAATCTCAGGGTCTCATGCATCCATACTCAGAATCTCCAGATCTCTTGTATTCATACTCAGAATCCAGGGTCTCATGCATTCATACTCAGAATCTCAGGGTCTCATGCACTCATACTCAGAATCTCCGGGTCTCATGCACTCATACTCAGAATCTCCGGGTCTCATGCACTCATACTCAGAATTTCAGGGTCTCAGGTACACATGCACATAATCGCAGGGTCTCATGCATTCATACTTAGAATCTCAGGGTCTCATGCATTTATGCTCATAATCTCAGGGTCTCATGCACTCATACTCAGAATCTCAGGGTCTCATGCATCCATACTCAGAATCTCCAGATCTCTTGTATTCATACTCAGAATCCCAGGGTCTCATGCATTCATACTCAGAATCTCAGGGTCTCATGCACTCATACTCAGAATCTCCAGGTCTCATGCACTCATACTCAGAATCTCAGGGTCTCATGCATTCATACTCAGAATCTCAGGGTCTCATGCATTCATACTCAGAATCTCAGGGTCTCATGCACTCATACTCAGAATCTCAGGGTCTCATGCATTCATACTCAGAATCTCAGGGTCTCGTGCATTCATACTCAGAATCTCAGGGTATCATGGATTCATGCTCAGAATCTCAGGGTCTCATGTATTCATGCTCAGAATCTCAGGGTCTCATGCACTCATACTCAGAATCTCAGGGTCTCATGCATTCATACTCAGAATCTCAGGGTCTCATGCATTCATGCTCAGAATCTCAGGGTCTCAGCTACACATGCACATAATCTCGGGGTCTCATGCATTCATACTCAGAATCTCAGGGTCTCATGCATTCATGCTCAGAATCTCAGGGTCTCAGCTACACATGCACATAATCGCAGGGTCTCATGCATTCATACTTAGAATCTCAGGGTCTCATGCATTCATGCTCAGAATCTCAGGGTCTCATGCACTCATACTCAGAATCTCAGGGTCTCATGCATCCATACTCAGAATCTCCAGATCTCTTGTATTCATACTCAGAATCCCAGGGTCTCATGCATTCATACTCAGAATCTCAGGGTCTCATGCACTCATACTCAGAATCTCCAGGTCTCATGCACTCATACTCAGAATCTCAGGGTCTCATGCATTCATACTCAGAATCTCAGGGTCTCATGCACTCATACTCAGAATCTCAGGGTCTCATACATTCATTCTCAGAATCTCAGGGTCTCATGCATTCATACTCAGAATCTCAGGGTCTCATGCATTCATGCTCAGAATCTCAGGGTCTCATGTATTCATGCTCCGAATCTCAGGGTCTCATGCACTCATACTCAGAATCTCAGGGTCTCATGCATTCATACTCAGAATCTCAGGGTCTCATGCATTCATGCTCAGAATCTCAGGGTCTCAGCTACACATGCACATAATCTTGGGGTCTCATGCATTCATACTCAGAATCTCAGGGTCTCATGCATTCATACTCAGAATCTCAGGGTCTCATGCATCCATGCTCAGAATCTCAGGGTCTCATGCATTCATACTCAGAATCTCAGGGTCTCATGCATTCATACTCAGAATCTCAGGGTCTCATGCATCCATGCTCAGAATCTCAGGGTCTCATGCATTCATACTCAGAATCTCAGGGTCTCATGCATTCATACTCAGAATCTCAGGGTCTCATGCATCCATGCTCAGAATCTCAGGGTCTCATGCATTCATACTCTGAATCTCAGGGTCTCATGCATTCATGCTCAGAATCTAAGGATCTCATGCATTCATGCTCAGAATCTCAGGGTCTCATGCATTCATACTCAGAATCTCAGGGTCTCATGTCTTCATACTCAGAATCTCAGGGTCTCAGCTACACATGCACATAATCTCGGGGTCTCATGCGTTCATACTCAGAATCTCAGGGTCTCATGCTCAGAATCTCAGGGTCTCAGGTACACATGCACATAATCTCAGGGTCTCATGCATTCATACTCAGAATCTCAGGGTCTCATGCATTCTTGCTTAGAATCTCAGGGTCTCATGCATTCATACTCAGAATCTCAGGGTCTCATGCATTCATGCTCAGAATCTCAGGGTCTATGGATGTGCGTTTCGGGTTTCGGAATTTCGGAATTTTCACGAAATTTCCCGATTCGTGTTTTCGGATGCAGCTGAATTTCCGAAAATTTTTAGATCCGAAAATGGCAGATCCGAAAAGTTTTCCGAGCCGAAACGAAATATTTTCGGAATTTTCGAATGGACTTGAAATGTGTCAAATCGAAATTTATTGCTTTGAAACGAGGAGAGCAGACTTTCCGAAAAAACGAAAATTTCCGAACTTACGAAAAGTCGATACAAAAAACGAGCAAAGTGACACGAAAATACGAAAAATGGTCGATATTCCGAAAAAAAAAGTACACGAAAAACGAATCGAGCCGAACCGAATCGAAACAGAATTCGGTCGAAACGAGCCGAATCGAAAAGTTTAAAAATCCGAAAAATCGAACCGAATCGAACCGAAAAAAAAATCGGTGCACCAGCCTATCAGGGTCTCATGCATTCATACTCAGAATCTCAGGGTCTCGTGCATTCATACTCAGAATCTCAGGGTCTCATACTCAGAATCTCAGGGTCTCGTGCATTCATACTCAGAATCTCAGGGTCTCATACTCAGAATCTCAGGGTCTCATGTATACATACTCAGAATCTCAGGGTCTCATGCATTCATACTCAGAATTAGGGATGAGCCGAACACCCCCTGAGTTCGGTACGAGCCCGAACCCGAACTTCCCATTTGTTCGGGACCGAACCCGAACCTGAACCCCCATGCAAGTCAATGGGGCTGAAAATTCGGTTTTTTTGAGTGCCCTCCAAGAGGGCATATATGCTACATATTTGCCATAAAAGGTGTATGGGGGTCCGGGTAGTGCCCTGGGGGACAGGAAACAAGGACAAAAAGTTTTAAAAAAAACGTTTTTAAAGGGACAGTGAGTTTTCCATGAAATAAGGGTTAAAAATAAAAATGAAAAATTCCTTCAAATATCGTGCCTAGGAGGTCCCCATAACCTGCCCGTGAAGTGGCGGATTTCTAGGATGTATAGAAATATGTAAAAACCAAAAAATGACATTTCAAATGACGGTAAATGCTTTTCCTTTAATCTATCCATAAACAACTGCTTGGGGCGGCAATCTGTATGAAAAGAGGAGACATTTCCAGACACGCAGAAAAAGTTTACTGATTTTTTGGCGGTGAAAAGCAGGAGAATGGAAACTTCTAGACCAAAAAGACGATTTGGAAAGTGAGATAAATGGGAGAATTTTTCTGGTTTGGCTATTTTGACCTAGAATTTTCACTTCTCCAGTTATTCTCCTGCTTTTCACCGCTCTCTGAATAACCCTGTGAATGTTTAATCCCGAGGTGAAAAATAACATTGCTTTAGATTTTTTTCAAACACCAGTTAAATGCAGCATATTAGGATGTTTTAGGGAAATTAATTCTCAAATCTCAATCAGAAGCAGACACCACCCCACCCTCAGTATATTTTACAATGTATCAAATTGATTACCAGACTAAGGCTAGGGTCAGACTAACGCATTTTTCACGTTGTCCGTGAAAAAGTGCGTTCGAACGAATGGACGTATTTTTTCACGGAATACGCGATAGCGGTCATACGATGCGCATTTTCGTCCGTGATTTTGTACGGATCATCAATAAAACCCTTTTGCATCTGGACGTTATGTTGGCCGGACGTGTGCAGTGTCTGACATCTCCCAATCACGCAAACACGCCACTATGCGGCCGCAGCGCACTCTGTACGTTAGTAGTAGCGGTTTGACGTTCTCAAAAAAATGCGTTCGTTTGCCACTTGCGTTGCACGGACGAACTTTCGTGCGGCCGTTCGTCGTATGTTCCCCGGCATTGGACGTCATTTGCTGCTAGCACGGCCGTGATTTTGTGCGGCTAAACGCACGTTAAAACTGCTTTCGTCTGACCTTAGCCTAAAAACACCTGGTGTTATGCCCGTTTGTGAACAGAGGTCATTTAGGCTAGGGTCAGACGAGCGTGATTTCTACAGACTGTACGTCCGTGCACACGGACGTACGTCAGTACGGAAGACACAGTAGTGGTCACACAGTCCGTTTATTCACTGACGTTTATTTTTTGACGGATGTAGGAGGGAAAATAAATTAAAAAGCAAAACCATTTTGTCCGTGAAAAATGCTGGACGTATAAATGCAGTCCGTCTGACCACGTTCCATCACTCACACACAAAGCTATGCGGACGTTACGGACGCAGCGCACTTTGTGCGGCCGTTCTAGGGGTTGTACGTTCTTGCCTGCCTGCGAAATTCGCGAACTTTCGAACTGACAAAGTTCGGGTCGAACTCCGAACCGTCCGAACCCGAACAGCTCATCCCTACTCAGAATCTCAGGGTCTCATGTATTCATACTCAGAATCTCAGTGTCTCATGCATTCATACTCAGAATCTCAGGGTCTCGTGTATTCATACTCAGAATCTCAGGGTCTCATACTCAGAATCTCAGGGTATCATGCATCCATGCTCAGAATCTCAGGGCCTCGTGCATTCATACTCAGAATCTCAGGGTCTCATACTCAGAATCTCAGGGTCTCATGCATTCATACTCAGAATCTCAGGGTCTCATGCATTCATACTCAGAATCTCAGGGTCTCATGCATCCATGCTCAGAATCTCAGGGACTCATGTATTCATATTTAGAATCTCAGGGTCTCGTGCATTCATACTCAGAATCTCAGGGTCTCATGCATTCATACTCAGAATCTCAGGGTCTCATGCATTCATACTCAGAATCTCAGGGTCTCATGCATCCATGCTCAGAATCTCAGGGACTCATGTATTCATATTTAGAATCTCAGGGTCTCGTGCATTCATACTCAGAATCTCAGGGTCTCATGCATTCATACTCAGAATCTCAGGGTCTCATGCATTCATACTCAGAATCTCAGGGTCTCGTGTATTCATACTCAGAATCTCAAGGTCTCATACTCAGAATCTCAGGGTCTCATGCATTCATACTCAGAATCTCAGGGTCTCGTGCATTCATACTCAGAATCTCAGGGTCTCGTGCATTCATACTCAGAGTCTCAGGGTCTCATACTCAGAATCTCAGGGTCTCATGCATCCATGCTCAGAATCTCAGGGTCTCATGCATTCATACTCAGAATCTCAGGGTCTCATGCATTCATACTCAGAAGAATCTCAGGGTCTCGTGTATTCATACTCAGAATCTCAGGGTCTCATGCATTCATGCTCAGAATCTCAGGGTCTCATGTATTCATACTCAGAATCTCAGGGTCTCATGCAATCATACTCAGAATCTCAGGGTCTCATGTATTCATACTCAGAATCTCAGGGTCTCATACTCAGAATCTCAGGGTCTCGTGCATTCATACTCATAATCTCAGGGTCTCAGCTACACATGCACATAATCTCAGAGTCTCATGCACTCATACTCATAATCTCAGGGTCTCATGCACTCATACTCATAATCTCAGGGTCTCATGCATTCATGCTCAGAATCTCAGGGTCTCATGTATTCATACTCAGAATCTCAGGGTCTCATGCATTCATGCTCAGAATCTCAGGGTCTCATGTATTCATACTCAGAATCTCAGGGTCTCATGCATTCATGCTCAGAATCTCAGGGTCTCATGTATTCATACTCAGAATCTAAGGGTCTCATGCATTCATACTCAGAATCTCAGGGTCTCGTGTATTCATACTCAGAATCTCAGGGTCTCAGGTACACATGCACATAATCTCAGGGTCTCATGTATTCATACTCAGAATCTCAGGGTCTCATGCAATCATACTCAGAATCTCAGGGTCTCATGTATTCATACTCAGAATCTCAGGGTCTCATGCATTCATACTCAGAATCTCAGGGTCTCATGCATTCATACTCAGAATCTCAGGGTCTCAGCTACACATGCACATAATCTCAGGGTCTCATGTATTCATACTCAGAATCTCAGGGTCTCAGCTACACATGCACATAATCTCATTGATACTTGCACAAAATCGTAAGGTATCAGGGACACCTGCACAGAATCTCAGGTGATTTTCACCAGTGTTTGCAATTTAGGCAAGCATCGCCACTCTTTGAAGAACTCCCACAATCTGAGTAATACATGCATAGCTTCTCAAGTGTCAGAGTTACATATGCAGAGTCGGGGTCTATACTATGAAATTGAAAAATAGTAATTTTCCCATTCTTGTCAGGTTCAAAGTAAGGGGGCTGGAGCTCCTAGCGCTGCATTTAATAAAAATATATATAGTAAGAAAAAGTGAGAAAAGAGGAAAAAAGTGTTTTTTTTAAAAATTAGGATTTATGTTGTTTGTTCTTTAAGGCTAGGGTCAAACGAACGCATTATTCACAGCCACAGTCAAAAAGTGCGTCTGAACGCATTGACGTATTTTTTCACGGAATGCGTGAAAACGGTCAGGTGACGCACAATTTCGTGCGTGATTTTTTACGGATCTTGTCGTTATGTAGGCTGGACATTAGCAGCGTCTGACATCTCCTAATCACGCACACACGCCGCTATGCCGCCACAGCGCACTCTGTACATCAGTACTAGCGGTTCTCCGTTCTCGAAAAAATGCGTTCATTTTCCGGACTTTCGTTCGGCCGTACTTCGTTTATTGGCCGTCATTGCCCATCATTTGCTGCTACTCCGGCCATGATTAAGTGCGCCTAAACGCACGTTAAAAATGCGTTAGTCTGACCCCAGCCTAAGTGAAATGTGTCGTCTTTTAAACCTATTTGTTCTATAGTTTTTTTCTTTTTTGGTGTTTGTATTCACCAGAAAATGTTTAAAATAGTAAAAAAATATAAGAATGTGAAATTCTTGTATGTTCTAATAATGCAGCCTCTTCCGTGAATTCTATCAGACATTATTGAAACAAACAAAGCTGACACCGAGCTCGTGTTTGATCCCATTGTGGTTAGACTCAGTCTCAGACAGAGCAGGGTAACATCCTGTTTGTATACAAAGCTGTGCAAAAAGTAAAATTTATCTTATGTTCGCATCGCTAGACACCCAATAATTATTATTTCCTGGCAGCACTAACGCTAAATTTCCATTGTTTTTAATGTTTATATGTTATATTTTCACAAATCAAGGTCTTCATTCTTGATTTGGATAAAAAAAATGGCAAATTCAAAGTTATAAACATGCAAGAAATGATTTAGGTGCCACTCACTTATTTTCTTACATGTCAAAAATATCTACGACATGTTATATCTATAGCATGTTATAACTACAACATGTTATATCTACGACATGTTATATCTACGACATGTTATATCTACAGCATGTTATAACTACAACATGTTATATCTACGACATGTTATATCTACGACATGTTATAACTACGACATGTTATATCTGCGGCATGTTATAGCTACGACATGTTATATCTACAGGATGTTATAACTACGACATGTTATATCTACGACATGTTATAACTACGACATGTTATATCTACGACATGTTATATCTACAGCATGTTATAACTACAACATGTTATATCTACGACATGTTATAACTACGACATGTTATATCTGCGGCATGTTATAGCTACGACATGTTATATCTACAGGATGTTATAACTACGACATGTTATATCTACGACATGTTATAACTACGACATGTTATATCTACGACATGTTATATCTACGACATGTTATATCTACAGCATGTTATAACTACAACATGTTATATCTACGACATGTTATATCTACGACATGTTATAACTACGACATGTTATATCTGCGGCATGTTATAGCTACGACATGTTATATCTACAGGATGTTAGAACTACGACATGTTATATCTACGACATGTTATAACTACGACATGTTATATCTGCGGCATGTTATAGCTACGACATGTTATATCTACAGGATGTTATAACTACGACATGTTATATCTACGACATGTTATATCTACAGCATGTTATAACTACGACATGTTATATCTACGACATGTTATAACTACGACATGTTATAACTACGGCATGTTATATCTACGACATGTTATAACTACGACATGTTATATCTACAACATGTTATATCTACAGCATGTTATAACTACGACATGTTATAACTACGACATGTTATAACTACGACATGTTATAACTACGGCGTGTTATAACTACGACATGTTATAACTACGGCATGTTATAACTACGACATGTTATAACTACGACATGTTATAACTACGGCATGTTATAACTACGCCATGTTATAACTACAACATGTTATATCTACGGCATGTTATATCTACGGCATGTTATATCTACGACATGTTATAACTAAGACATGTTATATCTACAGCATGTTATATCTACGACATGTTATATCTATGGCATGTTATATCTACGACATGTTCTAAATACGGCATGTTATAACTACGGCATGTTATAACTACGGCATGTTATATCTACGACATGTTATATCTACGGCATGTTATAACTACGGCATGTTATATCTACGGCATGTTATATCTACGGCATGTTATATCTACGACATGTTATAACTAAGACATGTTATATCTACAGCATGTTATAACTACGACATGTTATATCTATGGCATGTTATATCTACGACATGTTATATCTACGACATGTTATATCTACGACATGTTCTAAATACGGCATGTTATAACTACGGCATGTTATAACTAGGGATGAGCCGAACACCCCCCGAGTTCGGTTCGGATCCGAACCCGAATTTTCCAAATATTCGAAACCGAATCCGAACCCGAACTCGAACTCAATACAAGTCAATGGGGCTGAAAATTTGGTTTTTAGAGTGCCTTCCAAGAGGGCATATATGCTAGATATTTGCCATAAAAGGTGTATGGGGGTCCGGGTAGTGCCCTGGGGGACAGGAAACAAGGACAAAAAGTAAAAAAAAAATTTTTAAAGGGACAGCGAGTTTTCCATGAAATAAGGGTTAAAAATAAAAAAGAAAAATTCCTTCAAATATCGTGCCTAGGAGGTCCCCATAACCTGCCCGTGAAGTGGCGGATTTCTAGGATGTATAGAAACACTTAAAAACAAAAAAAATATTTTTCAAATAACGGTAAATGCTTTTCCTTTAATCTATTCATAAACAACTGCTTGGGGCGGCAGCCTGTATGAAAAGAGGAGACGTTTTAGGAGTCGGACACGCAGAACAGGTTTAGTGATTTTTTGGGCTGAATTATTGTGAAATTTATGCAGGCTTTGGATGAAAGTAACAATAGGTGCTTTAAGGCTGGGGTCAGACTAGCGCACTTTTAACGTGCGTTTAGGCGCACTTAATCACGGCCGCACTAGCAGCAAATGACACGCAATGACGGCCAATATACGAAGTACGGCCGCACGAAAGTCCGGCCACGCAACGCAAGTGGAAAATGAACGCATTTTTTCGAGAACGCTGAACCGCTAGTACGGACGTACAGAGTGCGCTGCGTCCACTAGCGGCGTGTGTGCGTGATTAGGAGACGTCAGACCCTGCTCATGTCTGGCCAACATAACGTCCAGACAGCCAAAGTTTCCTGGTTTGGATCCGTAAAAAATCACACACAAAAATGTGCATCGTATGACCGTTTAAGCGCTTTCCGTGAAAAAACACCTCAATGCGTTCGGATGCATTTTTTGACGTTCGCTGCGAAAAATTCGTTCGTCTGACCCTAGCCTAAAAT
This sequence comes from Leptobrachium leishanense, assembly GCA_009667805.1. NCBI lineage: Eukaryota > Metazoa > Chordata > Amphibia > Anura > Megophryidae > Leptobrachium > Leptobrachium leishanense. The sequence goes on along the minus strand of CM019065.1, from coordinate 32,916,892 downwards.
TGGGCCTTTAGCGTCGGCAACAGTGCCGTCACACAGTCTCACCCCTCTGAGGATATGAATCTGATACAGGCGTCAGTGGCAGCGCACCCAAATATTGTGCCTTTGGTGCCAGGCCAGCAAGTGCCATAAAACAGTAACCCCTCTGTGGTATTGTGGAAGAGTGCAGGGGTGGACCATGCGGTCAGGGCCGGTGCTAGACTATTTTGCGCCCTAGGCAAGACCGGCTACTTGCACCCCCCCAAAAAAAAAAAACCACACAACATGAAACTGCTAAATTTAAAAAATAAATATAAATAAACTGTATTAAACCATTTTAAATTAACTGTATTGAACAAACTTAAATTAACGAAAAAAATAAATAAAAGTTGTCACGTAAGTTTCAATTTCAGACACATCAAAATTTCACTATGCGTGCCTTATCCTTTGCAAATTTTCATCATGCGTTTATATATATATTGCCCAGGCCAGCTCACATCATGCGTACATATATTGCCCAGGCCAATCCCCTGGTGGAGATAGGGGGTTCATTTGAACCCCGATATCTCCAGGCATCTAGTGGGTCATGGAGGGTGTCAATCGAAATGATACCCAACATGACCAGGTATAAAGTAAAATAAAGAAAAAAGAAAATAAAACATGTATTTTTTTTGTGTGTTATTTTTATTAATACAGCAATATTGTTCACATTGCAATTATAATGTGAACGATGATGCACTAATGATTTTTTTCTATGGGGTGTGTTTGCTATAAATCACGTAATTCCCCCACAAAATGTAACAAGTCCCCATTTCTAATTTTTATACAAGCGCACCCCATAGAAAACATAACCGCAAACGCTCATGTGCTAAAATGTGAAAAAAAACAACACTTTACACACTGCAGACGATTAAAAATTCTATTTTTATTGCATTTTTTTCATAATATACAGCCAGGACAGGACGTATACATATAAAAATGATATATTATGAATCTGCGGAGTCTGCCGGAAAGGACGATATCTAACATGTCGACAACAGAAGTGTCCTTGGACAAGACGCCTAAAGGTACATACTCGCCACCCAGGATATACTTAAAAACGAGAGAAATCTCAATGTAACCTTCCTGGTAAAATCCTTTATAAATAAAAACAAGGCTCACAGAGAGCCAAAACATTGATCCAATTTTATTTGGATGAAATAAAAGGCATGTTTTATTGAAGACCTAGGAGAGCTACGATGGATACACACACACTGCCCGACCCAAAAAGAATCACACACTGTAATATTTGGTTGTGTCGCCTTTTGCTGTGATCGCGGCACACATTCGCCGTGTCATCGTTTGTATAAGCTCACACAATGTCACAGCATTTATTTGCGTCCAGAGTGGCGTTAATTTGTGGCCAAGATCTTGTATTGATGATGGGAGAGTCACAGCGCTGCGTAAAGTCTTCTCCAGCGCATTATCCCAAAGATTCTCAATGGGGTTAAGGTCTGGACTGTGCGGCGGCCAATCCATGTGTGAAAATTATGTCTCATGCTCCCTGAACCACTCTTGCACAATTTGACCCCGATGAATCCTGGCATTGCTATCTTGGAATATGCCCGCTGTGCCATCAGGGGATAAAAAAACCCATTGATGGAAAAACCTGCTTATTCAGTATATTTAGGGAGTCACATGACCTCATTTTATGCTGCAACATATTAATCACTGCAGTAATTATCCAATGGAAGGTGAGCACCTATTGGCTTAATTAAATCCATGTGGTGATTTTTTTTTTGTTGGCCAGGCAGTGTGTATAACGTAACCCAAATCTGATCCTTATAGGACTAATGAAGGTAAAAGACTCTGTGCAAACTCACGGACTACTTAAAATACATATATTTAGGATGGGGTTAGACAAACGCAATGCGAACGTGCATTTAGCCGCACTTTATTACAGCCGTGGTAGCAGCAAATGACGTCCAACGCAGGCACACACACACGAAGTACGGCCGCACGAAGGGTCGGCCGCGCAATGCAAGCGGCAAACGAACGCATTTTTGCGAGAACGTCGAACCGCTAGTACTGACGTACAGAGTGCGCTGCGTCCACATAGCGGCGTCTGCGCGTGATTAGGAGACGTCAGACGCTGCTCATGTCCAGTCAACATAATGTCCACACACCCAAAGTTTCCTGGTTTGGATCCGTATGAAATCACGCACGAAAATGCGCATCGTATGACCGCTATCACGTATTCCGTGAAAAAATGCGTTCGGACGCATCAACGCACTTTTTGATGGTAGACGTGAAAATGCGTTCGTCTGACCCTAGCCTTATTAGGTATACAATAAAAAAGTCAGACATTTTGACTCGTGCTCTTTGTTAGCTGAGCCTGTCCGCTGGCAGTTCGACACGATGGATGGGATTTAAAAACGTTCTACACCTACTACATTAGATAACTAGATACTGTATATGTATATTAAAAAAAGGAACCCATTAAAAATCTTGGGGCCCTTTATTCAATGCTTGAGAAAGTAACCATCGAGGCTGCTCACTCGGCCCCCGTGGCTGTTGTTCAGTGGCAAGAAATGGCAGTGTCCATCACAGATAGAAGCGGGCAGCCGGTGGTTGACCCCAGTTAGCCAGCAGCCAGAGCCTAGTGCTCCCATCTGGTGCCTGTGTTTCCAGATTTTGGGGCCAGGTTTCGTTTTCCTATCCAGAACACTGAAGGTGATGGAAATGATGGCAGGCCTTAATGTAAATACTAAAATATTTGGAGTTACCTTACGTCTAGCCCTGAAAACAGACCTACACCATTATCTCCTCGTTCATATTTATTCTGTTTCTATACTTGTGTATGTTTATGTATGTCAGGTTATGTGCAGGTAACTATGTAGTGAGGAAAGTATGCATATCCAAAACACCAAACCTTCTGCAATGGTTTAAACTCTCACCTTTCTTGTTGGAGCTAGATTTTGGTTTCGGTGATCTCCGGTGTGACATTGAGGCAATCCCAGAACCTCCTGGAACATGCGAGATATCCATCCCTGCTTCCAGTGACAGGTACCGGATCTGGAGTGGGTCTACCTCCCCTTTCATCCTTTTCGGGTTCAAGAATCCAGGTTGGAGTCTCTCTACTCCATCTGCCAGACGAAAGGCACCAAAGGGGTGCAGTGCACTGTACCCCAAAACCCCAACACCTCCTCGGTCCAGGGGATGGTGTCCATATTGCGTGGGAAGAGAAAGAAGCTGTGGAGGGCAACTAGAATTCATGTGATCCTGAGGTGGGTACAAAAGAGGGTAGGCAGGGCTCAGGTAGGTGATCTGAGGAGGCTTTTCCATGGACATTGGTACGGTATAATGGGGTGGCTGTTGTGTAACCCCAAGAGGTCCATCAGAAGAAGTCACCATAACCAAGAGAGGTGGAGGTGTCAAAGTGTTCATCAGGCCAGGATTGTTGTCCATTTCAAGCTGAGAAGATCTAAGGAAAAAAATAAATGGCAACGATTAATTCCATAGTAACCTTAATCAGGTCTTTTCATGCTGACACAGAGAAGGGATATAAAGATTTATGGAGACTGGCGCGGTTGGCTACAGAGTTTATGGACAAGTTTGTACCTAGCACCATACCTACTGGCCATGACTCCACCATGTCTACTGAAAACACAAATTACTAATTAAGCCTCTGGTTGAAATTTGGTGACATCTAAGAGTTCCATGGTTTTTAGCCTTTGTTCTTCCATTGGCCTTGGCTCTGACCTTGATGAGAGTCTACTTTGAGATACTTTGAGAGAGGAAACCCCACCACTCATGTCTAAATGCCTGAAATATAAATGCTTTTAATATTGTTTCCAGCAAAGCCAATTTATGGGTCCTAATTACACTTGAGACAATGGGACGGGACTATATAAACAAATGTTGGATGATACGATAAGTGCCAACAATGTGGCACAGCCATTAAGTATTCCATGTGATTTTACGGTTGTAGCTGAATCCCATTAGTCGAGAAATTAGTAATATCTAAATCTTGGCCTACTGGGCCTTGAGGAATCATTTGAGAACATTTCTATCTATGACCCAAAGCTCATTAATAGACATTGAGGTGTTTATTAGCTAAAATGGAAATTGTGGACCACTGGTGATTTAATTGCAATGCAAACTTTAAGGCAAAAATCTACGGTGCAGCTACTTCGTCCTAAAATTTGCCATTCCTTGGTCGGTTCACCCAATTCTGTCCTTTATTCTTTCAATAAAGGTGAGTTGACAACCCAACTGACAAATCCAGGTCAAAAGTAAAAAAGAAACAGGCAAGCTGGACAAAATACAACATGTATTTTAGCCGTTATTGACATTTACGTCTACGGGAAATGACTGAACCCATTGAATGGATGCTGAGGTTGCCATGGACCCAACAACCAGTCATCAGGTGCTTCATCCCAAATCCCAGAGACATTGGTTGTAGCTTTTACTATTAATCATATGAGCGGAGAATGTTGGTCTGTAACATGAAGGGAATACTCACAGTCAAAGCGATGTTGGTCTTTCCTTCTTTTTGGCCTTGGTTGACCCTTTTTGTCGCTGTGTGGCTTTTCCCACTTATTTTCTCTTCTTTGGATTGAGTTCCACCTGTGGCTCTTGGTTAGTCCCTTTTAAATATAGTTTTTATTACCCTATCTCACTCTCTCATACTCTATTTGTCCCGTCTGTCCTTCTCTCTTGATTTTGCTCGCCGTTTCTCCTTCTGTTCCTTTCGATCCGTCCGACACTTCTTTGCCTATAATCTTCGGCACTTCTCGTTTTGCCTTATTTTCCTCTTATTGTGTCTTTTCTCCCTCTCTCTGCTTGCTCTTTCTCTGTCTCCCCCCCCAACTCCTTCGTCTCCTTTTCCCCGTCTCTACCTCTTGCTCTGTTCCTTTCTTGACTCCTTGTCCTCCCTTCTGTTCCCAGGACATTAAGATCCCATCAGTAATGCCCTCCCTGCCCCTCCTCAGCCTTTTCACTGTGCATTAGCATTTCTATGCCACCTGCTTCCTGCCCCAGTGAAGCTTTTCAGCAGGGAGAGGGGTCACTGACAAATCATGGGCCTTAATTCATCGCTCAATTGACAAAGGCTCTAACAGCCCTTCATTGATGACCACCATGGAGAGACCACACTGGGCGAAAAGCTCCAAGATCTCCCAATGCAAAGCGGAGGAAAAAAATTCTACCCAAAACAACACTAAGACTTCATTACCTTTAACAAAAACCTTCAAAAGAACATTTCTACTCAATTTTCTGGTGTTCGTCAGAACTTTGTTAGTGTTAGGGCACGAATTCTAAAAAAAAAAGTAAACACATGAGTTTTACTTAATTTTTGTGATATTACGTGAAAATTTAATACTATTATTAATTTATAACCTATTTAAAAAGGAAAAAAATCTAGGTACTAAAAGAAATTATTTTAAGAGTAATAAATAATTTTAAGCAAAATAAACTAGAAGATAAATTGTTATAAATGCATTTATTATTCCATCAGGCTTAAATCTGCCCATTGTGTGTGTGAGAGTGTGACTGGGAATTCTAAAGATAACTTTTAAGTCAGATTGTATTGCCTTTATCAATAAACCTTGCAATTAAAACAAACACACACACACATATATTATGGAAGTGAAACTAAGCATATATTAAGAAAAAAATATATATATTATAAGAAAAATGTGTATACCAATAACATATATATATAAAATATATATAGGTGAATTTTGAGAAAAGTCTCGGATGGGACTAAAATGTCGATATACATATGCAATAAATTAATCAACTTAGTTTAATATGGAGCCTTCGTCGTGCACCATTATATATATATATATGATCCTGATGAAAGTCTTCCTTGGACTGAAACGTTGATCTTCTGTGATTAAACTCTTCTTGCCCACTGTACCAGCCTCCGTGTGCAGATTTCCTCGGATGTCTATATATATATATATATATATATATATATTTATATATATATCTATATATATATATATTTATATTAAAAAAGCAACACAGAGGCTTTTCGATTAGTTAATCTTTTATTCAGGTCATACAAATCAAGTCAACATTTCAGTCCCACCGAACTTTTTTCAAGACAATTATATATATACAGTATATAGGAATCATGGAGGATGAATAACGCACTCTGGAGACTTGATAATAAAGAGTTAAACTATAGTCGACGTTCGGTCCATCCTGACTTTTCTCAAGACATAACTAATACATACTGAAACAACATATAAATAACATACATCATTACACGGATACAACACAGACTTGAAAAACAATTAACTACTTACAGGGTTATTCAGAGAGAGGTGAAAAGCAGGAGAATGACTGGAGCACCATAGAAAGTCAAATAGAATGCACCTGACCCTCATTCAGCTCATGTGTAACTTAACTTTCCTCTGGAATCAAAGGTAAGATACAACATAACCAATAGCTTTGTGTTTAAAGTCAGTACTAGAGGTGGGTGCAACTATTAAGACTTTATGTATAGCATCAATTAAAAAAAACAGGATTTGCTGGGCCTATCCGGACCTACAAACAAAGAATGCATACTGATACTAACCAGATATAGTAAATACGTGTATTAAGCAAATACATACTATAGAACTCCATTTAGCTAATCAGCGCCTAGATAGAAAAGCAGTATACGAATTGATTTCATTCAGGGGCTAAAGGGCCTCATAGTTTCCAGCGTGAAAATCCAAAAGGATTCACGTTTAAGCAGTTCAGTCGCTCTGTCACCTCCCCTAGTCGGGGGGGGGGGACATGGTCAATTGCCATCACACGGAGTGAGGGCAATAGGTGTTGCAATAGGTGTTGCACCTCCAAAAAATGTCATGCCACCGGTTGGGCACTGTCTTGGCCTGCCAGTGCTGCCCTAATGGATGAATAGGCTAATCCACATGGGCATATAATTTTATATACCGCATACGGCGAAGTGCATGTGATGTGTTGTCTAATCCGGTATTTCTTGCCATTACGTGGGCCGTAGAACACTTTGCCAGGTGTTATGTGGCTGCATGCTGTGCACCCTAGGCATCTAAAACATCCATTATTGGTACATACAGTTGTGTTCAAAATTATTCAACCCCCACTGAAATTGAGTGTTTTGGCCAGTTTGACATTGATTTTGATCATTCAGTCATCTTGCTTACAATTAAATCAAAGAGGCACGTGTAGGTCAGACAAATATAACATAACATTTATAATGAAATAACCACAAATGTATTTTCTGTGCTCACATCATTATCAGTTTTATTCAACCCCCAAGTGACATTCAATCTTAGTACTTAGTACAACATCCTTTTACAGTTATAACAGCTTTTAAACGTGAAGCATAGCTTGACACAAGTGTCTTGCAGCGATCTACGGGTATCTTCGCCCATTCGTCATGGGCAAAAGCCTCCAGTTCAGTCACATTCTTAGGCTTGCGCACTGCAACTGCTTTCTGTAAGTCCCACCAGAGGTTCTCAATCGGATTTAAGTCTGGTGATTGTGATGGCCACTCCAAAATGTTCCAGCCTTTAATCTGCAACCATGCTCTAGTGGACTTGGAGGTATGCTTGGGATCATTGTCCTGTTGAAAGGTCCAACGTCTCCCAAGCCTCAGGTTTGTGACGGACTGCATCACATTGTCATCCAATATCTCCTGGTACTGAAGAGAATTCATGGTACCTTGCACACGCTGAAGCTTCCCTGTACCTGCAGAAGCAAAACAGCCCCAAAGCATGATTGACCCCCCGCCATGCTTCACAGTAGGCAAGGTGTTCTTTTCTTCATAGGCCTTGTTCTTCCTCCTCCAAACATAGCTTTGATCCATGGGCCCAAACAGTTCTAATTTTGTTTCATCAGTCCACAGAACACTATCCAAAACTTCTGTGGTTTGTCCACATGAACTTTTGGCATACTGCAGTCGACTCTTCTTATTCTTTGGAGACAGCAAGGGGGTGCGCCTGGGAGTTCTGGCATGGAGGCCTTCATTACGCAGTGTCCGCCGTATTGTCTGAGCTGAAACTTCAGTACCCACATCTGACAAATCTTTTCTCAGTTCCTCAGCAGTCACACGGGGACTTTTCTCCACTCTAACGCTTCAGGTAGCGCACAGCAGTCGAAGTCAGCATCTTCTTTCTGCCACGACCAGGTAGCGTTTCAACAGTGCCCTTTGCCTTGAATTTGGGAATGATGCTTCCTATGTCTCTCTTGGTATGTTTAACATCTTTGCAATCTTCTTATAGCCATTGCCCTTCCTGTGAAGAGTAATCACCTCTTCTCTTGTCTTCCTGGACCATTCTCTTGACTTCACCAATGTTTGTAACCACACCAGTAAATGTCTAGAAGGAGCTGAGTATCACAGTCATTTTAAAGCTGCCTAATTGGTGCTTATTATGCTTTATTGCTGCTCCGTGACATCCACAGGTGTTTTCAATACCTGATTGAAAACACTTGAATGAACCTCTTTCTTCAGAGTGGTGGTCTTTAAGGGGTTGAATAATTGTGTCAATGAAGAATTCACAAAAGAAACATTTACTACTGTATTACAAAACCAATTGATGTCATTTTAGTTGCATATGGTTTTTAAAAAGTCCTTGTAGGATTTCATTCTGAATACAATTACAAATGTACACTAAATTCCCTAAAACCCTTTACAGCATTGGGGGTTGAATAATTTTGAACACAACTGTATGTAATGTATACCAGATGTGATATGTATTCATAAAGAGTATTAAAATAATATTTAAATAATTATTAATATCATATATTATTTTTTTAATGAATAATTCTGATTTCATGAACATGATTACACTTATACACGACAAAGACAAAAACAAAAAGGAAAAACGAAAGGTTGAATAAAAAGGAGAGGGTGAATAAAAAGGAGAAGGATAATAAAAAGGAGAGGGTTAATAAAAAGGAGAGGGTGAATAAAAAGGAGAGGGTGAATAAAAAGGAGAGGGATAATATAAAGGAGAGGGATAATAAAAAGGAGAGGGTTAATAAAAAGGAGAGGGATAATAATAAAGGAGAGGGATAATAAAAAGGAGAGGGTTAATAAAAAGGAGAGGGTTAATAAAAAGGAGAGGGAGAATAAAAAGGAGAGGGAGAATAAAAAGGAGAGGGTGAATAAAAAGGAGAGGGATAATAAAAAGGAGAAGGATAATAAAAAGGAGAAGGATAATAAAAAGGAGAGGGTGAATAAAAAGGAGAGGGTTAATAAAAAGGAGAGGGAGAATAAAAAGGAGAGGGTGAATAAAAATGAGAGGGTGAATAAAAAGGAGAGGGTGAATAAAAAGGAGAGGGATAATATAAAGGAGAGGGTGAATAAAAAGGAGAGGGATAATATAAAGGAGAGGGTGAATAAAAAGGAGAGGGATAATATAAAGGAGAGGGTGAATAAAAAGGAGAGGGAGAATAAAAAGGAGAGGGATAATAAAAAGGAGAGGGTGAATAAAAAGGAGAGGGATAATATAAAGGAGAGGGTGAATAAAAAGGAGAGGGAGAATAAAAAGGAGAGTGTTAATAAAAATGAGAGGGTTAATAAAAAGGAGAGGGATAATATAAAGGAGAGGGTGAATAAAAAGGAGAGGGAGAATAAAAAGGAGAGGGTGAATAAAAGGAGAGGGATAATATAAAGGAGAGGGTGAATAAAAAGGAGAGGGTGAATAAAAAGGAGAGGGATAATATAAAGGAGAGTGTGAATAAAAAGGAGAGGGAGAATAAAAAGGAGAGTTTTAAAAAGAGAGGGTAATAAAAAGGAGAGGATAATTATATAAAGGAGAGGGTGAATAAAAAGGAGAGGAGAATAAAAAGGAGAGGGTGAATAAAAGGAGAGGGATAATATAAAGAGGAGGGTGAATAAAAAAGGAGAGGGTGAATAAAAAAGGAGATGGAGAATAAAAAGGAGAGGAATAATAAAAAGAGAGGGTGAATAAAAAGGAGAAGGATAATAAAAAGGAGAGGGAGAATAAAAAGGAGAGGGTTAATAAAAAGGAGAGGGAGAATAAAAAGGAGAGGGTGAATAAAAAGGAGAGGGTGAATAAAAAGGAGAGGGATAATATAAAGGAGAGGGTGAATAAAAAAGAGAGGGTGAATATAAAGGAGAGGGTGAATAAAAGGAGAGGGATTATATAAAGGAGAGGGTGAATAAAAAAGGAGAGGGTGAATAAAAAGGAGAGGGGAATATAAAGGAGAGGGTTAATAAAAAGGAGAGGGAGAATAAAAAGGAGAGGGTTAATAAAAAGGAGAGGGTTAATAAAAAGGAGAGGGATAATATAAAGGAGAGGGTGAATAAAAAGGAGAGGGTGAATAAAAGGAGAGGGTGAATAAAAAGGAGAGGGATAATATAAAGGAGAGGGTGAATAAAAAGGAGAGGGATAATATAAAGGAGAGGGTGAATAAAAAGGAGAGGGTGAATAAAAAGGAGAGGGATAATATAAAGGAGAGGGTTAATAAAAAGGAGAGGGTGAATAAAAAGGAGAGGGATAATATAAAGGAGAGGGTTAATAAAAAGGAGAGGGTGAATAAAAAGGAGAGGGATAATATAAAGGAGAGGGTTAATAAAAGGAGAGGTGAATAAAAAGGAGAGGGATAATATAAAGGAGAGGGTGAATAAAAAGGAGAGGGTGAATAAAAAGGAGAGGGATAATATAAAGGAGAGGGTTAATAAAAAGGAGAGGGAGAATAAAAAGGAGAGGGTTAATAAAAAGGAGAGGGTTAATAAAAAGGAGAGGGATAATATAAAGGAGAGGGTGAATAAAAAGGAGAGGGTGAATAAAAGGAGAGGGATAATATAAAGGAGAGTGTGAATAAAAAGGAGAGGGAGAATAAAAAGGAGAGGGGGAATAAAAAGGAGAGGGAGAATAAAAAGGAGAGGGTGAATAAAAAGGAGAGGGATAATATAAAGGAGAGGTTAATAAAAAGGAGGAGGAGAATAAAAAGGAGAGGGTTAATAAAAAGGAGAGGGTTAATAAAAAGGAGAGGGATAATATAAAGGAGAGGGTGAATAAAAAGGAGAGGGTGAATAAAAGGAGAGGGATAATATAAAGGAGAGTGTGAATAAAAAGGAGAGGGAGAATAAAAAGGAGAGGGAGAATATAAAGGAGAGGGATAATATAAAGGAGAGGGTGAATAAGGCTGGGGTCAGACGAACGCAGTTTTAACGTGCGTTTAGCCGCACGAAATCACGGCCGTGCTAGCAGCAAATGACGTCCAATGCCGGGGAACACATGACGAACGGCCACACGAATGTTCGTCCGTGCAACGCAAGTGGCAAACGAACGCATTTTTTCGAGAACGTCAAACCGCTAGTACGGACGTACAGAGTGCGCTGCGTCCGCATAGCGGCGTGTTTGCGTGATTGGGAGACGTCAGACACTGCACACGTCCGGCCAACATAACGTCCAGACGCAAAAAGGATTTTATTGATGATCCGTACAAAATCACGGACGAAAATGCGCATCGTATGACCGCTATCGCGTATTCCGTGAAAAAATGCGTCCATTCGTTCGAACGCACTTTTTCACGGACAACGTGAAAAATGCGTTCGTCTGACCCTAGCCTAAAAAGGAGAGGGAGATTAAAAAGGAGAGGGAGATTAAAAAGGAGAGGGATAATAAAAAGGAGAGGGATAATAAACAAGACAACAAATAAAGTCCGTGGTGTATTATATTACACTCTAACAGAGGCATTTTTTTAATATATGAGTTTTTACATTTTGTTGGATCTATACAATATAAATCCCTTAGTTTTCAATTTCCTACAGCAGGAATATTTTTTTCAGCAGAAGAGATTGTAGCTGATCCTTTCAGGGTGTTTTTTAAAGTGACTTCTTGCACTTATCTGCGTTAATTAGCCTCTTCGAGGCTAAGCTCAGGCGAATCCTTTGTTACTCTGATGAGCTGACATATCAACAGCCCTGAAGAGGTTAATCTTGTTTCTAAATAACTGCTCAAAGTAGTTTATACTCTCACATTTAAAGCACTTTGAGTGCTTGTTTCCAGGGGTTTATTGCTAAGGAGCTCTGGGATTTAATTCATGCATATGCGACTGCGTAAAAAGAGGACAATGGAAAGAATAAATGCAGCAGAACCTGGATTTTATTTTTCATCAATTTATTTCTTGATTTATCTTTTTGTTTTCTTCTTTTGTATTTTATTTTTGTGTATTTTTATTTAATTAATTTTTTCTATCATTTATTTTGAACATATTTAACTTCCGTGCTTTCGCTTCCCAGTTAAAAAAAAGTGTCTGTATTTTATTAAAAACATTTTAAAAGGTTGATTTTAGTCTTTTGTTAATTTATATTTCCATTTGCTGACTCAAAGAGATTATTTTTGTAATATATATATATATATATATATATATCATTTCATACATATAAATAAGTAAAAATATTAATTATTTTATGTATGTATAACTAAGCAATATTTTTGTAAGCACTTATATAAATTATGTTTATACTTCTCAGTAAAATATTAGATATTTTATGTCAATATATTTTTACTTACATATATTTATGTGCCTACAAAAAATTTAATTATAAATAAAACGTGCTTAAAAATATTGTTATTTACATATAATTTTAAAAAATAGACTTATAACTAACATATTTGTAGGCACATATATAAATTATACTTGTACAAATAATTAAAAATATTAAATATTTATTTTATAGTTAGATATAAGTAATATCTTTATTTTTTTTTAAAAACGGTGGTAGAATAGGTAGAACACATGGTAGAATTTAATTAATTTTTTGTGATGTGTAACGTTCATTTATTAAATTAACTAAAAATTCTTCAAAATAATTTTTTTTTTTTTACACACATTATACCCTACAATTCAAATTTTTTTTTTAACAAACTTGCCCTATCAATACTCCATGCTGCTGGGCCCTACTTGAAAAGGTTTGCCCTGTTGTATGCAAGCATTTATAGGCCTCGCATGAGAAATCAATTTATGAGGGTGGAATTATAAAAGGGTCTATCAATTCAGCACGCTGAAGGGCAGCACTTTTCATGCTGTGTGCTGCACCATAAAGAAATGGTGCAGGGTTTACTATCGGCCCTTTAGAAAGGGATTAGTAAAAGCACTTTCCGTCCCTCAGTCTGAAACAATAGGGAAATTAGGGCTTTGAAAAATGTAACAAAGTGGAAGAAGAAATCCAATTTGTGTGTTTACGTAAGGTAATGATATGCGCATTATTTTATTCAGTCTGCATTTACATGCTTAATTCCCAGCAATCGGGGGAGGGGGGGAGCTGGTTACTGCAGTTGGAACAGGTGTTTTGCAAATGTTCTTTTTTCTTCTTTTTATCAGGGACAGTCATTTAAAGACAAAAAAGAAGACATGAAGCCGGAGATACTGGACAGAAAACCCGAATGGAAACGAATGAATTTATTTACTAAACAACTAGGGTTATTCAGAGAGAGCCGAATTGGCTCCGAAATGTTACCGAACAGTGAATTTCCCTGTACGGTGCATTTTCGTGGCCATTCAGCTATTCAGAGGGAAGGCAGTTCGCCAAATTTTGGCGAATTGCCAGCATAATACAGTGCCTGTTCAACGGCAGTGAAATCCCCCATAGAGAAGCAATGGTTAATCTATTCAGAGACCCCGAACCGCGATGGAATGTCAGTGAAATGCCCTGCTGTTCGGTGTTTTCATTTGACAGGTTTAATCAGTCGAATCCGCCATAGGCTTCAATGTAAAAAAAAAAAAATCCACTTTTTATTAAATATTTATTAAACCATTTAGGCTAGGGTCAGACCAGCGTGATTTCTACGGACTGTACGTCCGTGCACACGGACGTACGTCAGTACGGAAGACACAGTAGTGGCCACACAGTCCGTTTTTTTCACTGACGTATATTTTGACGGATGTAGGAGGGAAAATAAATGAAAAAGGAAAACCATTTGTCCGTGAAAAATGCTGGACGTATAAATGCAGTCCGTCTGACCACGTTCCATCACTCACACACAAAGCTATGCGGACGTTGCGGACGCAGCGCACTTTGTGCGGCCGTTCTAGCGGTTGTACATTCTTGCCTGCCTTGCGTCCGTGGGCCGCGGCCGTTGTGCGGCCGCAGTTCAGTGCGGACGTACTTCATGTGTCAGGCTCCAATGGGCTTTCTTTCATGCTATCACGGACGTACTTTTAGGCTGGGGTCAGACGAGCGTAGTGTTCACGTCCGTGATTGCGCCTAAAAGTACTAGCTGTATTACGTTCTTGCCTAACCTGCGTCCGTTTGCTGCATCCGCCAAGCATCCACACTTCCGTGCGGACGTACTTCGTGTGTGGGGCTCCATTGGTCAGAATGCTTTGCTGCCACGGACGTACAAATGTGCGGCAACACGGACATGATAACTGCGCTCGTCTGACCCCAGCCTTAATTTGCAGCAAAATGTCTCCTTATCTATTTTTTTATGATTTTTTATGCATTTTTTGGGATTTTCCGGTGCGATTTGTTTTTTTTTATATAGCGTTTTTTTTTTCTTTTCTGTAACAGACCTCTTTATTATTATTCATAGGATATTATTTCCAGGCACTTTTGTGCATTAATTTTTTTCAAACAGCTTTTAAAAGTTGTGATGTTTTTTTTACCCGTTCGTCGGCTTGCTGGATTTTTCCGTCAGCTGGTCGGTGCTCTGTTTGGCAGGTCGTCGACTTTTTTTTCAGATTGATTCGTTATTTTTTCGGCAGGTTTCTGAATCGATTCAGCTGGTTTTCCGGTGGAATTTCGGTGTTCTCTGAATAACCCTGTAAGTGTAAAACAACAAAGAAGTCTAATAAAACTTACACTGGTACGACCAGAGTCAGACAAACGTATTCTGTGCGGACTGTGCGTCTGTGCACAACGGACGTACTTTCTGACTGACGACGACAAGGTAGTGGCCACACAGTCCATTTTTGTGACTGACGTTTTTTTTGACTGATGTAGATGGGAAATAAAATTAATATGAAAAACCATTTTGTCCGTCAAAAATGCTGGACGTCAAAAATGCAGTCTGTCTGACCACGTTCCATCACTCACACACAAAGCTATGCAGACGTTGCGGACGTTTCGGACGTGGAGCACGTCCGTACTAGCGGTTTTACATTCTTGCCTAACTTGCATCCGTTTGCCGCGTCCGTTGTGGTCTGGAATTCTGTGTGGACATACTTCGTGTGTGGGTCTCCATTGATCATAATTCTATGCTACCACGGATGTTAAAATGTGCGGCAACACGGACGTGAACACTGCGCTCGTCTGACCCCAGCCTATAATGCTATTATTTGTCTCAAAATTAGACAATAATAGTGTACTAATAATATAATAATATGTATAACTATATGCTGCTTCTAATAATAAGCTAGCAATCCTAATAATAATATACAACTACTAATTATAATAATAAACTACTAATAATAATAACTACAGTTGTGTTCAAAATTATTCAACCCCCACTGAAATTGAGTGTTTTGGCCAGTTTGACATTAATTTTGATCATTCAGTCATCTTGCTTACAATTAAATCAAAGAGGCACGTGTAGGTCAGACAAATATAACATAACATTTATAATGAAATAACCACAAATGTCTTTTCTGTGCTCACATCATTATCAGTTTTATTCAACCCCCAAGTGACATTCAATCTTAGTACTTAGTACAACATCCTTTTACAGTTATAACAGCTTTTAAATGTGAAGCATAGCTTGACACAAGTGTCTTGCAGCGATCTACGAGTATCTTCGCCCATTCGTCATGGGCAAAAGCCTCCAGTCCAGTCACATTCTTAGGCTTGCGCACTGCAACTGTTTTCTTTAAGTCCCACCAGAGGTTCTCAATCGGATTTAAGTCAGGTGACTGCGATGGCCACTCCAAAATGTTCCAGCCTTTAATCTGCAACCATGCTCTAGTGGACTTGGAGGTATGCTTGGGATCATTGTCCTGTTGAAAGGTCCAACGTCTCCCAAGCCTCAGGTTTGTGACGGACTGCATCACATTGTCATCCAATATCTCCTGGTACTGAAGAGAATTCATGGTACCTTGCACACGCTGAAGCTTCCCTGTACCTGCAGACGCAAAACAGCCCCAAAGCATGATTGACCCCCCCCCGCCATGCTTCACAGTAGGCAAGGTGTTCCTTTCTTCATAGGCCTTGTTCTTCCTCCTCCAAACATAGCGTTGATCCATGGGCCCAAACAGTTCTAATTTTGTTTCATCAGTCCACAGAACACTATCCCAAAACTTCTGTGGTTTGTCCACATGACTTTTGGCATACTGCAGTCGACTCTTCTTATTCTTTGGAGACAGCAAGGGGGTGCGCCTGGGAGTTCTGGCATGGAGGCCTTCATTACGCAGTGTGCGCCGTATTGTCTGAGCTGAAACTTCAGTACCCACATCTGACAAATCTTTTCTCAGTTCCTCAGCAGTCACACGGGGACTTTTCTCCACTCTACGCTTCAGGTAGCGCACAGCAGTCGAAGTCAGCATCTTCTTTCTGCCACGACCAGGTAGCGTTTCAACAGTGCCCTTTGCCTTGAATTTGCGAATGATGCTTCCTATGGTCTCTCTTGGTATGTTTAACATCTTTGCAATCTTCTTATAGCCATTGCCCTTCCTGTGAAGAGTAATCACCTCTTCTCTTGTCTTCCTGGACCATTCTCTTGACTTCACCATGTTTGTAACCACACCAGTAAATGTCTAGAAGGAGCTGAGTATCATAGTCATTTTAAAGCTGCCTAATTGGTGCTTATTATGCTTTATTGCTGCTCCGTGACATCCACAGGTGTTTTCAATACCTGATTGAAAACACTTGAATGAACCTCTGTTCTTCAGAGTGGTAGTCTTTAGGCTAGGGTCAGACGAACGCATTTTTCACGTTGTCCGTGAAAAAGTTCGAACGAACGGACGAATACGCGATAGCGGTCATACGATGCGCATTTTCGTCCGTGATTTTGTACGGATCATCAATAAAACCCTTTTTGCGTCTGGACGTTTTGTTGGCCGGACATGAGCAGCGTCTGACGTCTCCCAATCACGCAAACACGCCGCTATGCGGCCGCAGCGCACTCTATTCGTCCGTACTAGCGGTTTGACGTTCTCGAAAAACTGCGTTCGTTTGCCACTTGCGTTGCACGGACGAACATTTGTGCGGCCCTTCGTCGTATGCTGCCCGGCATTGGACGTCATTTGCTGCTAGCACGGCCGTGATTTCGTGCGGCTAAACGCATGTTAAAACTGCGTTCGTCTGACCCCAGCCTTAAGGGGTTGAATAATTGTGTCAATGAAGAATTCACAAAAGAAACATTTACTACTGTATTACAAAACCAATTGATGTCATTTTAGTTGCATATGGTTCTTTAAAAAGTCCTTGTAGGATTTCATTCTGAATACAATTACAAATGTACACTAAATTCCCTAAAACCCTTTACAGCATTGGGGGTTGAATAATTTTGAACACAACTGTATATACTACTACTAGTATTATTATTAGAAGTAGTAGTCATATATTATTATTATGATTTCTAGCTTATTACTATTATTAGAAGCAGTATAGTTATTAGTAGTAGTATATTATTATTATGATTGCTAGCTTATTAATATTATCATTATTTTTATTATTATAATTAGAAGCACTACATATTAATAACTATTAGTAGTAGTATACAATTATTATTATTAACTATACTTCTGATAATAATAATTATATACTGCTTCTAATAATAATATACTAATAATAATAAGCTATCATAATAATATACTAATAATAATAACTACATACTGCTTCTAATATTATTAATAGTAGTAGTATATTATTATTATCTGTAGTAGTATATAGTTATTATTATTAGTATATTATTATTGCCGGCTGGGTGGAGTAGAGGTAACATCACTGCTCTGCGTAGAGAGAGCCTGTGGAGACATGGGCTTGATCCCAGCAAGAACACCTCTCCAGTAAGTGTCCTTGGGCAAGACACCCAATGGTACATACTCTCCACCCAGGACATACTTGAAAACGAGAGAAATCTCAATGTATCCTTCCTGGTAAAATCCTTTCTCCAAAAAAAATAAAAATTAGATGCAGTATATAGTTATTATCAGTAGTAGTATATAGTTATTATTATTAGTAGTAGTAATATAAGTAGTAATATAATATTATTATTAGAAGCAGTATATAAGTTTTATTATTATCATCATCAGTAGTAGTATACCTATTAATTATTATAATAATAAAAACTCCACTTCACACAAGCCTTCTTTATCGAAAACACCGACCCACCCACCGGGTACAACCTACCTGGCGTTAAAGGGTTGATATACAACTAAAAATAACAATAAATAATACTACTACTAATGACATTATTATACTACTACTACTAAAAATAAATAGCAATAAAAAACTACTAATAATAATAACATTATACTACTACTACTAAAAGTAAATAACAATAAGGCTAGGGTCAGACGAACGCAGTGCGAACGTGTGTTTACCCACACTTTATGACGGCCGTGGTAGCAGCAAATGACATCCAACACAGGCTCACACACGAAGTACGGCCGCACGAAAGTTCGGCCGCCCAACGCAAGTGGCAAACGATCGCATATTCGCAAGAACGTCGAACCGCTAGTACTGACGCACAGAGTGCGCTGCGTCCGCATAGCGGCGTGTGTGCGTGATTAGGAGACACCAGACGCTGCTCATGTCCGGCCAACATAACGTCCAGACACCCAAAGTTTCCTGGTTTGGATCCGTATGAAATCACGGCCGAAATTGAGCATCGTATGACCGATATCGCGTATTCCATGAAAAAGTACGTCCATGCGTTCGGACGCACTTTTTACGGACAATGCAAAAAATGCGTTCGTCTGACCCTAGCCAAAGCTACTACTAATAAAAAAAATAATATATACTACTACTAATAACTTTATTATATTACTACTAAAAATAAATAATAATAAGCTACTAATAATAACAATAATAATATAATACTACTAATAACATTGTTATACATTTTTAGTAATTTATATAATAAATAAACTATTCCTAATAACATTAACCACTTCGATGCTGAGGACGCGCTGAGCGCGTCCTCCCATTGGGGTCAGCGTTCGGCCGGGTTCCGGCCGATCGCTGGCCCCCCCGGTGCGGGCTGACATCCTGGATGTCAGCCGCGCATCCGGGACCACAGCCGCCGGAATTAGGTGTCATCGCGGCAGCGCGATGACACCTAATTCAGGCGCCCCCCCCCGCATGTGCGGAGGAGGCGCCTGAAAGAGAGGGGGGGAGGTCCTTCGGACCTCTCTCCCTCCCGATCGGCGGCTCTGCGGGGGTTAACCCAGGCATCATTTGGAAGGGCACAGCCTGCCCTTCCAAATGATGCCTGGCATTAACCCCTGGGGAGCTGGATCGCGAATCGGTGCTGAAAAGCGCCGGTTCGCGATCCTTTCCCGGAGCTGGCCGACATCTTGGATGTCGGCCAAGCCTCCGGGAACTCCCCCTGAGGACTGGCGTCATCGTGCGTAGCACAATGACGCCAGTCCTGGACTTAACCCTTAACTGCCACCAACGGTGGAGATAGGGAGTTCCAATGAACTCCCTATCTCCCGATCCGTGGCAGTTAGGGGTTAAATTTTGGTATGGTTGGATCGGCCAGAGCATGGCCGTTCCAACGGTACCAAACATGAAAGTGAAAAATGTTGTAAAAAAAAAAAAAAAATGAAAAATAAAAATAAAAAAAAATTAAAAAAAAAATTATATAAAAAAAATAAACACTTTTTTTAATTTTTTTTGGTTTGTTAATGCAGCAATATTGTTCCCATTTCAATTATAATGTGAACAATGATGCTGCACTAACGATTTTTGTATGAGGTGCGTTTGTTAAAAATAGTGTAATTTTCCCCAAAAAAAAATGTAACGAGACCCCATCTCTAATTTTTTTAACAAGCGCACCCCATACAAAATATAACCGCAATTGCTCGCATGTTAAAATGTGAAAAAAAACACTTTACACATTGTAAATTATTGAAAATACATATTTTATTGCATTTTTTGTTAAAATATACAGACATGACATAACGTATACAAATAATGACATATTATGAATCTACCGAGTCTGACGGAAAGAACGATATATAATATGTCTGGGTCATATACTAAAATAAGCCTTCAAAACACGTTTAAACATGATGAGCAAAACCGGTAAAAATGACCTCATCACAGGGGCGGGAAAAGCCTCAGCAGCGAAAGGGTTAATATACTATAAGAAATAAATAATAAAAATAAGCTACTACCAATAATAATATATTACTACTACTACTAATAACATTATTATACTACTAAAAATTTATAATAATAAGCTACCTATAATAGCAATAATAATAATAAACTATTACTAATAACATTAATATACTACTAGAAATAAATAATAAGCTACTAATAATAGTAATATATTACTACTACTAATAACATTATTATACCACTAAAAATTAATAATAATAAGCTACCTATAATAGCAATAATAATAATAAACTATTACTAATAACATTAATATACTACTAGAAATAAATAATAAGCTACTAATAATAGTAATATATTACTACTACTAATAACATTATTATACTACTAAAAATTAATAATAATAAGCTACCTATAATAGCAATAATAATAAACTATTACTAATAACATTAATATACTACTAGAAATAAATAATAAGCTACTAATAATAGTAATATATTACTACTACTAATAACATAATTATAGTACTAAAAATTAATAATAATAAGCTACCTATAATAGCAATAATAATAATAAACTATTACTAATAACATTAATATACTACTAGAAATAAATAATAAGCTACTAATAATAGTAATATATTACTACTAATAATAACATTATTATACTACTAAAAATTATTAATAATAAGCTACCTATAATAGCAATAATAATAAACTATTACTAATAACATTAATACGTGTATACTACTACTAAAAATAAATAATAATAAGCTACTAAAACAACAATAATATACCACTACTAATTATAATGACAACATTAATATACAACTACTAATACTAATAATAATAGCAAGAAGTTACCAATAATAACAATAAAATACAATACTACTAAGATACCTGTCCTGTAAAATTACCTACTTTTCCCTATCAGACTTTCTATTAATCTTCATTCATTCAACAAATCACTGAAACCAATTTTTTCATGTTAGCATTCCCCATTCTTGGTCATAAAAGGTGTATGGGGGTCCGGGTACTGCCCTGGGGGACAGGAAACAATGAAAAACAAATAAAAAAAAAACAAAAGTTTTTAACCCTTTCAGGCTGGGGTCAGACCAGCGCACTTTTAACGTGCGTTCTGGCGCACATAATTACGGCCGCACTAGCAGCAGATGACGGGCAATGACGGACAATATACGATGTACGGTTGCACGAAAGTCCGGCCGCGCAACGCAAGTGGAAAACGAACGCATTTTTTAGAGAACGCCGAACCGCTAGTACTGACGTACAGAGTGCGCAGATGCGGCATAGCGGCGTGTGTGTGTGATTAGGAGACGTCAGACACTGCTAATGTCCAGCCTACATAACGTCCAGACGCAAAAAGAGTTTTATTGACGATCTGAAAAAATCACGCACGAAAAATGCGCATCGTATGACCGTTTTCGCGCACTCCGTGAAAAAATACGTCAATTCGTTCGGACGCACTTTTTTACGTTCGCGTGTAAAAATGCTTTCGTTTGACCCTAGCCTCACTGCTGAGTGCTGAGCCATTTCACCACTGTGCGCTGAGCTCATTTTTACCGCTTTTACTCATGTTTAAACGCAATTTGAAGAAATGGGAAATGTTTGAGCAACAGCGAGTGGGAAAAATTACGATTAATAACGTAAACATTAACACTCACTTGCGTGAGCATTAACAATTGCTGCGGTGTTCACTGCATATTACAATCCAAACGCAAATGGGCTACGAAACCATTTCCAAATTTGTAAGAAGAATAATTACTGCAGCATATGAATCCGCACACTGCCGGGCAGCACCTCTACAGAATAATTAATGCGGCACATGAATCCGCACACTGCCGGGCAGCACCTCTATAGTATAATTAATGCAGCATATGACTCCGCACACTGCCATGCAGCACCTCTACAGTATAATAATGCAGCATATGAATCCTCACACTGCCGGGCAGCACCTCTACAGTATAATAATGCAGCATATGAATCCACACACTGCCATGCAGCACCTCTACAGTATAATAATGCAGCATATGAATCCGCACACTGCCGGGCAGCACCTCTACAGTATAATAATGCAGCATATGAATCCTCACACTGCCATGCAGCACCTCTACAGTATAATAATGCAGCATATGAATCCGCACATTGCCATGCAGCACCTCTACAGTATAATAATGCAGCATATGAATCCGCACACTGCCGGGCAGCACCTCTACAGTATAATTAATGCAGCATATGACTCCGCACACTGCCGGGCAGCACCTCTACAGTATAATAATGCAGCATATGAATCCGCACACTGCCGGGCAGCACCTCTCTACAGTATATTTAATGCAGCATATGAATCCTCACACTGCCGGGCAGCACCTCTACAGTATAATAATGCAGCATATGAATCCACACACTGCCGGGCAGCACCTCTACAGTATAATAATGCAGCATATGAATCCACACACTGCCGGGCAGCACCTCTACAGTATAATAATGCAGCATATGAATCCACACACTGCCGGGCAGCACCTCTATAGTATAATTAATGCAGCATATGACTCCGCACACTGCCGGGCAGCACCTCTACAGTATAATAATGCAGCATATGAATCCGCACACTGCCGGGCAGCACCTCTACAGTATAATAATGCAGCATATGAATCCGCACACTGCCGGGCAGCACCTCTACAGTATAATAATGCAGCATATGAATCCGCACACTGCCGGGCAGCACCTCTACAGTATAATAATGCAGCATATGAATCCACACACTGCTGGGAAGCGCCTCTCTGCAGTATAATTAATGCAGCATATGAATCCTCACACTGCCGGGCAGCACCTCTATAGTATAATTAATGCAGCATATGAATCCGCACACTGCCGGGCAGCACCTCTACAGTATAATAATGCAGCATATGACTCCTCACACTGCCGGGCAGCACCTCTACAGTATAATAATGCAGCATATGAATCCGCACACTGCCGGGCAGCACCTCTACAGTATAATAATGCAGCATATGAATCCGCACACTGCCGGGCAGCACCTCTACAGTATAATAATGCAGCATATGAATCCGCACACTGCCGGGCAGCACCTCTACAGTATAATAATGCAGCATATGATTCTGCACACTGCCGGGCAGCACCTCTACAGTATAATAATGCAGCATATGAATCCGCACACTGCCGGGCAGCACCTCTACAGTATAATAATGCAGCATATGAATCCACACACTGCCAGGCAGCACCTCTACAGTATAATTAATGCAGCATATGATTCCGCACACTGCCGGGCAGCACATTTACAGTATAATTAATGCAGCATATGAATTCTCACACTGCCGGGCAGCACCTCTCTACAGTATAATAATGCAGCATAAAACAAAAAAACAGCTGAACCGAATGACCCGAATCGACCCAATTTATTGAATCGACCCGAAATTTCGAATCATCCGAATTATCGAATCGAATGACTCGAAATTTCGAATCGATCCACAAGGGGTGGGAAATGTTTGAGCCACAAGGTGTGGGAAATGTTTATGCCTCATAGGCTTCAATGTTAAAAATATTCCCGTTTTAATTCAATATCTAATAAACCGTTTATTATTGTATTCTGCAGTAAAGAGTCTCTTTATTTTTAGATCTTTTATGATCTTTTAAGCGTTTTTTGAAATTTTTTTCTTTTTTTTTTTGAGCCACAAGGTGTGGGAAATGTTTATGCCCCATAGGCTTCATTGTTAAAAATATTCCAGTTTTAATACAATATCTAATAAACCATTTATTATTATATTCTGCAGTAAAGAGTCTCTTTATTTTTAAATTTTTTAGGATCTTTTAACCCCTTCACTGCTGAGCCATTTCAACGCTGTGTGCTGAGCTAATTTTTACCAGTTTCGCTCATCATGTTTAAACGCGATTTGAAGTCACATTTTATTATATGACCCAGACATATTATATATATCGTTCTTTCCGGCAGACTCGGCAGATTGATAATATTTAATTTTTATATGTATACGTCATGTCCTGCCTGTATATTAAAACAAAAAATGCAATAAAATTTGTATTTTTAATCATCTACAGCGTGTAAAGTGTTTTTTTCATATTTTATCACATGATCGTTTGTGGTTATATTTTCTATGGGGTGCACTTGTACAAAAATAAGAAATGGGGACTCGTTACATTTTTTGGGGGGAATTACGTGATTTTTAGCAAACGCACCCCATAGAAAATATAAATCATTAGTGCAGCATCATTGTTCACATTATAATTGAAATGTGAACAATATTGCTGCATTAATAAAAACAACACACAAAAAAAACATGTTTTTTTTTTTTAAAAAAATTAAAATTTATTTATTTTAATTTTTTGTTTACTTTGAACCTGGTCATGCTGGCCATGCTCAGGCCTTTCAAATGGTACCCTACATGACCCCCTAGCTGCCACGATTCGGGAGATATGGGGGTTCAAAGGAACCCCTACCTCCACCAGGGGATTTCCTTGGGAAATCCCCGGGCAGCTAGGGGTTCCCTGGCTAACTGATGTCATTGCACCATGTGCGATGACATTAGGTAGCAAGGGTGACCTGGAGGTGGAGCCGCCATCCAAGATGGCGGCCCCCACCGGAGCTAGGCTGCGACCTAGCGCCAGATGTAAGGGTTTAAACCAGGCATCGCTTAAAAGGAGAGACTCTCCCCTTTTAAGCAGTGCCTGGTTTGAGCCGCTGCGACCTCCCGAAAGGATCCCCCCCATCCTTTCCATGCGATGTCCTGGGGTCACCCGTAAATGACGTCATTGCGCGATGATGTCATTTACGTGGGGTGGCTCTTCAATGAGGCGTCTGACTTTGGGGAAGTCAGACCGCCGCGGGACCCCGGAAGAGAGAGATGAGTATCTCTCCCGGCTCCCGCTGAGTGGATGACGTGTGAGGAACGTCCTCCGCATATAGCGGGAGTCAATGAGGACGTTCCCCACACGTCATCCGCAGGGAAGGGGTTAAGCAACTTTTGACATTTTTTTGAATTTTTTTTTCGGTCAAACTTTTTTCGAACAGCTCGAAAAGTTCGAAGTTTGCGAACTTTCGAACAGCCGATGTTCGAATCGAACTTAGAACAGATTCGAACTGGCAGTCCATCCCTAATGATGATAAACGATAATACTGATAATTAAGAAAATAATAGTGAAATGGCGAAAATAATAAAACTGACAAAAATAAATGAAAGAGATAATAGTGAAATTAATGGTGAAAATAATAAAACTGACAAAAATAAATTAAAGAGATAATAGTGAAATTAATGGTGAAAATAATAAAACTGACAAAAATAAATTAAAAAGATAATAGTGAAATTAATGGTGAAAATAATAAAACTGACAAAAATAAATTAAAGAGATAATAGTGAAATTAATGGTGAAAATAATAAAACTGACAAAAATAAATTAAAGAGATAATAGTGAAATTAATGGCGAAAATAATAAAACTGACAAAAATAAATTAAAGAGATAATAGTGAAATTAATGGCGAAAATAATAAAACTGACAAAAATAACTAAAAAAAAAACTAGTGAAATTATTGGTGATACTAAAACTACTAATAATAATAAAATAATAATAGCACTAATAATAAAAATAAAAACAGTACTACTGACAAAAATAAAAAAAGAGAAAAACAAAGCACATGTAAGATATCAGCAACATAAAATAAACACAATTAGGACATTTCATTTTTTGGTGGTAGTGGCCCTTTAAAACCTGTTCATAATTTAGTTATCCCTTGCTCCATCTACTGGGGAAATATCAAAGTCAAGCACCTTTCATACCATCTTATTTGATGCCCAATGTCTCCCTCTACTGGCACTAAGCGCAAGCACAAGCAATTCACAATGAAGGAGGGGACTGTATGATACTGCAGCATTCTGGGACAGTTGTTTGACGCACAGCTAAAAAAAATGCAATAGGAGCGTCGCACTGATTCCCATATCTTAAATTAAAAAAACTACAAAAAAAAAGGCCTCCTCGTAGATAGTGTGGTGGAAACTGAGGAGTCCTGCCTAAAAAAAGCATGTGTCGCAGAGGGTTATTCCTGAAGTGTTCCATTATACTCGAAATATATTGTATCTCCTACCAGACGAGTAACGATTCACTTTAAATCCTTAAAAAGAAATACTAATTAATGCAAAATCCATTTTTGGTTGAATAACCTGCACATCCAGCTTGTTTGCTGCGTCTTAGGCTAGGGACAGATGAGCGCATTTTCTGCGGCCACCGTCAAAATGTACGTCGATGCGTGCGCACGCATTTTTTCACGGAATACGCTTAAGTGGTCAGACGATGCGCAATTCTGGACGTATTTCATGACGATGGGGTGAAAAGAAGTCTAGGGAAATCCGGCTGTTTGAACGTTATGTTGGCCGCACACTAGCAGCGTCTGACATCTCCTAATCACGCACACACGCTGCTATGCGGACGCAGCGCACTCTGTACGTCAGTACCAGCGGTTTAACGTTCTCGAAAAAATGCGTTCATTTTCCACTTGCGTTGCGCGGCCGGACTTTTGTGCGACCGTACTTCGTATATTGGCTGTCATTGCCCGTCATCTGCTGCTAGTGCGGCCGTGATTATGTGCGCCAGAACGCGCGTTCGCACTGCCTCAGTCTGACCCTAGCCTTATTTCTCTCTCTAACCCGATTTCAACCTCCTTACCCAACGCAGAAAGCATATACAGATATTCCCACTAGGATTGTCCGATCAACCATGTTTCCCTGGTCATGTGTTGCTATTTCATACAGGGGTAGAGCATAGTAAAGGTGCTGCCCTGCAACCTGTATAATTCATTTGCTGCAGGAAGCGATTCAAGACAGGACATCTGGGATTCCATTGTGATTTTCTGGACTGCAGGGTATGGATTATACATGCTACAGGGTGGCAAAAAGTTTTTAAAGGAACAGTGAGTTTTCCATGAAATAAGGGTTAAAAATAAAAATGAAACATTCCTTCAAATATCGTGCCTAGGAGGTCCCCATAACCTGCCCGTGAAGTGGCAGATTTCTAGGATGTATAGAAACACTTAAAAACAAAAAAAATGACGTTTCATATGACAGTAAGGCTAGGGTCAGACTGAGGCAGTGCGAACGCGCGTTCTGGCGCACATAATCACGGCCGCACTAGCAGCAGATGCCGGGCAATGACAGCCAATATACGAAGTACGGTCGCACAAAAGTCCGGCCGCGCAACGCAAGTGGAAAATGAACGCATTTTTTCGAGAACGTTAAACCGCTGGTACTGACGTACAGAGTGCGCTGCGGCCGCATAGCAGCGTGTGTGCGTGATTAGGAGATGTCAGACGCTGCTAGTGTGCGGCCAACATAACGTTCAAACAGCCGGATTTCCCTAGACTTCTTTTCACCCCATCGTCATGAAATACGTCCAGAATTGCGCATCGTCTGACCACTTAAGCGTATTCCGTGAAAAAATGCGTGCGCACGCATCGACGTACATTTTGACGGTGGCCGCAGAAAATGCGCTCATCTGTCCCTAGCCTAAATGCTTTTCCTTTAATCTATTCATAAACAACTTCTTGGGGCGGCAGCCTATATGAAAATACATTTTAGGACGCGCAGAAAAAGTTTAGTGATTTTTTGGGCTAAATTATGGTGAAACTTATGCAGGTTTTGGATGAAAGTAGCAATTGGTGCTTTAAAATTGGGCTTTTTGTGTCGGCAACAGTGCCGTCACACCGTAACCCTTTTGTGGTATTGTGGAAGAGTGCAGGTTTGGACCATGCAGTCCTATATTAGGGATGTGCGTTTCGGGTTTCGGAAATTTCACGAAATTTCCCAATTCATGCATTCGGATTCGGCCGATTTTCTGAAAATTTTCGGATCTGAAAACGGCAGATCCGAACAAATTTCCGAGCCGAAACTAAAACTTTTCGGAATTTTCGAATGGACTAGAATTGTGTAAAATCGAAAATCATTTTCGTTCCATTTGAGATTTCGCCTCCATTCCTAATTTCGCTTCCATTTCAGTAATTTCGGACAACGTATTTTTCGGTTATATCGCTGATTCTGTAATTTTGTATCATTCCCATCTCAATGTATCCTTCCCGGGAAACCAGAGAAATCTCAATGTATCCTTCTTGTAAAACAGGAAAAATCTCAATGTATCCTTCCCGGGAAACCAGAGAAATCTCAATGTATCCTTCTTGTAAAACAGGAGAAATCTCAATGGCAGAATTATCGTATCGACAGAATTATCGTATTGACAGAAATATCGGATCCGAAAAACCATTAGTTTACGTCAAAACGAATAGACACTTTGAAATGAGGAGAACAGACGTTCCGAAAAACACGAAAATTTCCACAATCCCGAAAAAAAGTCGATACGAAAAACGAACCGAAATGGAAAGCGCCCAAAACAAGCCGAAACGAAAATTTCCAAAATCCGAACAAACCGAATCGAACGAGCTGAAGAAAAAAAATGGGTGCACAAGTCTATCCTATATTAACCACTTCAATGCTAAGGACGCGCTCAGCGCGTCCTCAGCATTACCGCTGGTGAGCGTTTCCTCACATTGGGGTCAGCGTTCGGCCGGGTTCCGGCCGATCGCTGGCCCCTCCGGTGCGGGCTGACATCCTGGATGTCAGCCCGGCATCCGGACCAGCAGCCGCCATTATTAGGTGTCATCGCGGGGGCGCGATGACACCTAATTCAGGCGCCCCCCCGCATGTGCGGAGGAGGCGCCTGAAAGGGAGGGGGGGGAGGTCCTTCGGACCTCTCTCCCTCCCGATCGGCGGCGCACAGGGGGTTAACCCAGGCATCATTTGGAAGGGCACAGCCTGCCCTTCCAAATGATGCCTGGCATTAACCCCTGGGGAGCTGGATCGCAAATCGGCGCTTCAAAGCGCCGATTCGCGATCCTTCCCGGGAGCTGGCCGACATCTTGGATGTCGGCCAAGCTTCCGGGAACTCCCCCAGAGGACTGGCGTCATCGTGCGTAGCACGATGACGCCAGTCCTACAGTTAACCCCTAACTGCCACCAAGTGTGGAGATAGGGAGTTCCAATGAACTCCCTATCTCCCGATCCGTGGCAGCTAGGGGTTAAATTTTGATATCGTTGGATCGGCCAGAGCATGGCCGTTCCAACGATACCAAACATGAAAGTTAAAAATGTTGTAAAAAAAAAAAAAAAATAAAAATAAAAATAAAAAAAAATTAAAAAAAAAAAATTTTTTTTCTTTTTTTTGGGTTTGTTAATGCAGCAATATTGTTCCCATTTCAATTATAATGTGAACAATGATGCTGCACTAACGATTTTTGTATGCGGTGCGTTTGTTAAAAATAGTGTCATTTTCCCCAAAAAAAAATGTAACGAGACCCCATCTCTAATTTTTTTAACAAGCGCACCCCATACAAAATATAACCGCAATTGCTCGCATGTTAAAATGTGGAAAAAAACACTTTACACGTTGTAAATTATTGAAAATACATATTTTATTGCATTTTTTGTTATAATATACAGACATGACATAACGTATACATATAATAATGACATGTTATGAATCTACCGAGTCTGACGGAAAGAACGATATATAATATGTCTGGGTCATATACTAAAATAAGCCTTCAAAACACGTTTAAACATGATGCGCAAAACAGGTAAAAAATGACCTCAGCACAGGGGCGGGAAAAGCCTCAGCAGCGAAAGGGTTAAAAAGATATGAATCTGGTAAAGGCGTCAGTGCACCCAAATATTGGGCCTTTGGTGGCAGCAAGTGCCTTCACACCGTAACCCTTTTTGTGGCATTGTGGAAGAGTGCAGGGTTGGACCATGCGGTCCTATATTAAAATTATATGAATCTGGTAATATAGGCGTCAGTGGCAGTGCACCCAAATATTACTGCGCTATAGTGTATGTCAGCATGGAAGCGCACCAGCAGTAACAAGCAGCGGAGTATACCAGACAGGGGCACATAGCGAGAGTAGTTGTTATAACAAAACAAGCTCAACAACGTTTAGGCACTAGTACTGCGATACTGTATATGGTGAGAATTGGCGCACACCAGTCCCGGCGGCTCTACGTCATCACGCCGTGACCTGCCCCCCTGATCACTCACAGCTGCGGCGGGTGCCGCCGGAGCTCCTGGCATTCGACCAGCTGGCGGCAACATGCGTCCGGGGCCCCCCCGATCGCCACCCGGGCCCTGGATGTCACAATATTACAATCCAAACGCAAACGGGTTAAGTAACCAAATTTGTAAGAAGAATAATTAATGCAGCATATGAATCCTCACACTGCCGGGCAGCACCTTAAGGCCCGGTTCACACATAAGCATTTTACAGCGCGTTCCTGCTGTTTTTGCTATGGAACCCGTTCATACCTGGGTGTTTTACAGCACGCAGGAACGCGTTGTAAAACGTCCTACGCTCAAAGAAGTACAGGAGCTTCTTTGGGACGTATTGCAGCGTGTTCACTCTGCAGTCTATGGCCGTGAACGCGCTGCAATGCGCGTTCGCATGTTTTATACGTTTGCGCGATACGCGTGTTAAAAAACGCACGTATTGCGCATGTAAAAAAAACGCAGGTGTGAACCCAGCCTTACAGTATAATTAATGCAGCATTTGATTCCGCACACTGCCGGGCAGCACCTCTACAGTTTGTGGATCCAGGAATCAGGTGAGTATTAGAAAGAAAAAAAAGAGTTTTATTTTATGTTGCTGGGGACATTTAAAAATGTACTCGGATTTTATTTTTTTTAAAAATGTGTCTCCTTACTTTAGCCTGGTGGTCAGTGGGGGCTCCCTGGATCCTGGTTGGGCGGAAGGGCGGTCTGCCGTGACTCCCTCCCTGGAGTCCCTGCGCCACCTCTCTGCCACATGCACCCGGCTGGCCAGCCCGCACAGTCGCAGCTCTGTAATCTTGCGGCCGCATGCTCCTCAAGTCAAGGGGGTCCTTGGAAGGGAGGCTCCAGCGAGCTGCCCTCTACACTGCCTGATTTAGAGGGCCTCGTCTGCATGATGTTTTAGCAACAAGAATGTTTTATCCCATAGGCTTCAATGTTAAAAATATTCCCATTTTAATCCAATATCTAATAAACCATTGCTTATAATATTCTGCAGTAAAGAGTCTCTTTACTTTTAGATTTTTTACTATTTTTTAAGCATTTTTTAGTATTTTTAAAAAAAAAAAAAAAATTAAAACTTGAACCGAACACGCCAAAAAGTTGGAAGTTCGCAAACTTTCGAATGGCCAGTGTTCGAATCGAACTCGAACCGAACAGCTCATCCCTAATCTGTGACATGCCCACCAGGTGGAACTTGACATTAGCAATGCTGCAGCGTCTGCACAAGCAGCAGAGGGCCATCAACGAGTACCTGTGTGAGTATGGCACAAGGACAGGTTCAGGTCAACTTGTTTCCCCCCCGCAGTGGCTGATGATCAAGGATGCATGCACTGTACTGTCACCATTTGAGGAGGCAACGAGGAAGGTGAGCAGGGACAGTGCATGCATCAGTGACACAATTTCTTTAGTGTTCCTGCTGGAGCACACTCTGCGGGGAATTATAGATGTGGCTCTAGAGGCAGAGCAGCGGGAGGAAGAGGAGGCCTTCCCTAGCTCTCAAGGCCCCAGTCTTTCCACAGACAGCATTCCAGCGGGTCCTCCTCAGAACAGACAGGAAGAGGATGAGGAGGAGGAGCAATATTTAAGTAGTGGGGGCATTGAAGGTGGGGATTCCTCAAGGGAGGGTTTTGTGTGCCCAGAAACACAAGGACTAGTACGTGGCAGGGAGGAGGAAGTGCACGATGGGGTCATCCTCCTCATTGACCAGGAAGACTCGGAAGCTAATGCCACCTCCAACCTACGCTGCATGGGCTCCCTTATCCTGCAAAGCCCCCTTCGTGCTATCAAGGAGAGGGATCATTACTGGTTGGCAACCCTTCTTGATCCACGATACAAGGGTAAAGTTGCAGAGCTCATCCTGCCCGCACAGAGGGAGCACAGGATGAAAAAACTTGAAGACGCTCTAAAGCAACACTTGTGTAACACCTTTCCAGGCACTGATAGGTTACCAAGTGATGACACAGGTGCTTCTGAGGCTGCGGATGATCAGAGGAATAGTGGTGAAGGCCGGGGCCGCTTGACTGATGCCTTTTTAAATTTTTTTAGTCCACGACGCCCAGGGACGTCAAATGTAGGCACCCATTGCCAGCGTCTTCACCATATGGTGCAGGACTACCTAGGGGCAAGGGCAGACCTGGATACCTTTCCAGCAGATGATACACTGGCTTACTGGGTGTTGAGATTGGATCACTGGCCAGAACTTCGCCAATATGCTATGCAGCTACTAGGTTGCCCTTCATCTAGCGTGCTTTCCGAAAGGACGTTCAGTGCCGCTGGAGGTTTTGTCACAGACAAAAGAGTGCGTCTGTCCACCGACTCTGTAGACCGGCTGACATTTATAAAAATTAATCAGTCCTGGATCGGCAGCTATCAATCCCCTGATGCTGAAGTAATGGAATAGATAGGGGATGTCCTCTTCTGCATTCACAAAACCTCCAGCACTGAACTCTTCCACAATACCACAAAAGGGTTACGGTGTGAAGGCACTTGCTGCCATGAAAGGCACAATATCTGGCTGCACTGACGTCCATTAAAAAAAACAAAAAAACTTTTCAATATAGGACCACATGGTCCACCCCTGCACTCTTCCACAATACCACAGAGGGGTTACTGTATGATGATACTTGATGGCCTGGCATTAAAGGCACAATATCTGGGTGCACTGACGCCTGTGCCACATTTATATCATTTTAATTTTTTGAACTGCAGGGTCCAACCCTGCACTCTTCCACAATACCACAGAGGGGTTACTGTATGCTGGCATTTGCTGGCCTGGCACCAAAAGCACAATATCTTGGTGCACTGACGCCTTTACCAGATTCATGTCTTTTTAAAATAGGACCGCATGGTCCACCCCTGCACTCTTCCACAATACCACAGAGGGGTTACTGTATGATGGCACTTGCTGGCCTGGCATCAAAGGCACAATATTTGGGTGCACTGCCACTGACGCCTGTACTAGATTCATATCCTCAGAGGGGTTACTGTGTGACGGCACTGTTGCCGACGCTAAAGGCCCAATTTTAAAGCACCTATTGTTACTTTCATCCAAATCCTGCATAAGTTTCACCATAATTTAGCCAAAAAATCACTAAACTTTTTCTGCGCGTCCTAAAATGTCTTTTCATACAGGCTGCCGCCGCAAGCAGTTGTTTATGAATAGATTAAAGGAAAAGCATTTACCGTCATTTTAAACGTCATTTTTTTGTTTTTAAATGTTTCTATACATCCTACAAATCCACCACTTCACGGGCAGGTTATGGGGACCTCCTAGGCACGATATTTGAAGGAATTTTTCGTTTTTATTTTTAACCCTTATTTTATGGAAAACTCACTGTCCCTTTAAAAACGTTTTTTTTAAAAACTTTTTGTCCTTGTTTCCTGTCCCCCAGGGCACTACCCGGACCCCCATACACCTTTTATGGCAAATATCTAGTATATATGCCCTCTTGGAGGGCACTCTAAAAACCGAACTTTGAGTCCCATTGACTTGTATTGAGTTTGTGTTCGAGTTCGAGTTCAAATTCGAACCTTTGAAAAGTTCGAGTTCGAATGCGAAGCGAACTCGGGGTTATTTGGCTCATCCCTACTCCGAACCGATCGAACTGAACAGCTCTTCCCTAACTAGCGCACGAGCGCATTTGCGCTGTCAATGTTAAAGTATAGGATGTGCGCACGGACTTGAGCTCGCGCTGGGTTCGCGCAGGGTCAATCGCGGTATACGATCGTTTGCGCAAACGTCAAAATACGACGTTCTACGCAAATGGTTTTGTCCTCACGCAAATGCGCATCTGCGTGCGTGCAAAACCGATGCGCGAGGAATGTAATAGGGCCCTAGGTGGCCATGATTCGAGTCACGGTCAGACTATGCCCCACCTTCCTAAATTTATCCCAAACCCATCCCACAGGAAAGAAAACTGCTTGAACCCAAGCTCTTACTAACACTATCCACATTAAAAATCCACCCCAATCATAGTGCAACACCAACTCTACCAACCCTAACCCAGAGAATAACCCTGTTCTCCAGACATTAACAGGGATGAGGTGATGCTTTCAGTATTTTAAAATATGTAACAACGTGGGGAATATTCACTAACAGGGTTATTCAAAGAGATCCGAATTGCTTGAGAAAAGTAACCGAACGCTGAAAATCAGCATTCGGTTACCTTTCTTGGCCATTCGGCTATCCAGAGAGCAGGCAATTCGCCAAATCCTGGCGAATTGCCTGAACATACGGTGACTGTTCGGTGCCTGTTCGAGGGCAGTGAAAACCCCATGAAAAAGCACTGCTTCGGCTATTCAGAGAACACAAAACCAGCAGTGAAAGGTTCCCCTAATGCCCTGCCACTTGGTGGATTAATTCGGCAAGTTTATTCAGGCGAATACCATAGGCTTCAATGTTAAAAATATTCCCGTTTTAATTCAATATCTATTAAACCGCTCATTATAAAATTCTACAGTAAAGAGTCTCTTTATTTATAGACTTTTTAGGATATTTTAAGCATTTTTCTGGATTTTTTTGATATTTTTTTAAGTTTACTTATTTTTTCTGTAACAGCCCTTTTTATTATCATTCATTGGATCATATGCATATTTCAGACATTTTCGCTCAGTAGTTTCTTTGCAAACAGCGTTTCACTTTTCAAACATTCAAGCAAACTGTTTTGCTAATTATTATTATTATTATTCTGTATTTATAAAGCGCCAGCATATTCCGCAGCGCTGTACAATAAGCACAGTATAGACAGGGTTACAATACATTGAACAACATTTGACAAACAGTACAGGAGGAGATGAGGGCCCTATTCCCGTAGGAACTCACAAACTAGGAGGGTTGGGGTTGGAAAAAGGAGGAGAGGACTGTAAGGTGAGAGTGATTGATGGTTGCGTCAGTGAGTTGGGGGGTAGGCTTCCCTAAATAGGAATGTTTTAAGGGAGCGTTTGAAGGAAGAGAAGTTAGGGGAAAGTCTGACAGTACGAGGGAGAGCGTTCCAGAGAGTGGGGGCTGCGCGTGAGAAATCCTGCAGTCTATCATGGGAAGAGGTGATGCGGTGAGAAGCTAGGCGCAGGTCACTGTTTGACCTTAGGGAGTGGGCTGGGGTGTATTTGGTGATTAGTGAGGACAGGTAGTGGGGAGCTGAGTTAGTGAGGGTTTTGTAGGTAAGGATAAGGATTTTGAACTTAATTCTGCAGTGGATGGGGAGCCAGTGAAGGGACTCGCAGAGGGGAGCGGCAGAGACAGAGCGGCGGGTGAGGCGAATTAGCCTGGCGGAGGCGTTCAGGATGGATTGTAGGGGGGAGAGGTGGGACAGAGGGAGGCCAGATAAGAGATTATTGCAATAGTCGAGTCGGGAGATTACCAGGGCGTGTATGAGTTGTTTTGTGGTGACAGCGGTAAAAAATGGCCTAATTCTGGAAATATTACGCAGTTGGTATCGGCAGGAGGAGGAAAGAGACTGGATGTGGGGGATGAAGGAAAGAGCAGAGTCAAGTGTAACTCCAAGACAGCGAACTTGGTTTGATGGGGAGATGGTGATACCCTCCACCGTGATAGAGAAGTCAGGAGGTGGGGAGGCATTGGAGGGAGGAATAAGTAGGAGCTCAGTCTTTGACATGTTGATCTTTAGGTGGTGGGAGGCCATTCAGGAGGAGATGCCAGATAAACAGTCACTGACTTTTGAAAGGACAGGGGGAGAGAGATCAGGAGTAGAGAGGTAGATCTGAGTGTCATCAGCGTAGAGGTGGTAATTAAAGCCAAAGCTGTTGATGATTTTGCCCAGGGAGGAGGTGTAGATGGAAAGAGCAGAGGACCAAGGACAGAGCCTTGAGGTGCACCAACAGATAGAGGCAATGAAGAGGAGGAGTTACCAGCAAAGGACACACAGAAGGACCTGTTGGATAAATAGGAGTCAACCCAAGCAAGTGCAGTGTCACCGAGACCCAGAGAGTTGAGGGTCTGTAGAAGGAGGGGGTGGTCAACAGTGTCAAAAGCAGCCGAGAGGTCAAGCAGGATGAGAATAGAATAGTGGCCGTGATTTTTAGCAGTTAGGAGGTCGTTGGTAACTTTGGTGAGGGCAGTTTCAGTTGAGTGTAGCGGACGGAAGCCAGATTGCAGGGGGTCAAGTAGGGAATTGGAGGACAGGAAGAGGGAGAGGCGGTTGAAGACTAGTTTTTCTAAGAGCTTTGATGTGAAGGGAAGCAGGGATACAGGGCGGTAGTTGGATGGAGAGTTGGTGTCTAGGGATGGTTTCTTTAGTAAAGGGGTAACTAGCGCGTGTTTGAAGGCGGATGGAAAGCAGCCTGTGGAGAGAGATAGGTTGAAGATGTGTGTGAGAGCAGGGGTGAGGGAGGAGGAGAGGGGAGGAATTAGATGTGAGGGAATGGGGTCGAGCGGGCACGTGGTGAGATGTGAGGAGGACAATAAGGAATTGACTTCCTCCTCAGTGGTTGGGAGGAAGCGGCAGAGGGTGGCAGATGGGACCTGTGGGAGTGGAGGTGGCAGATAACTATCTTGTGTTGGGATGTTGCTTCTGATAGTTAGAGTTTTACTGAGGAAGTAGTCTGCCAGGTCTTGAGCGCTGAAGGCAGCTGAGGGGGGAGGTGCAGGTGGGTAGAGGAGGGTGTTGAAGGTGGACCAGAGCCGTTTAGGGTTGGAGGACAGCGTAGATATAAGAGATGAGAAGAATCTTCACTTCACTCTGTCTGCGGTCTCTGCTTTTTCCTGCGGCTTCGCTGCATGTGATCGGCTCCTGCTCGGGTTTTTCCGTGGTTTTCGGCAGGTTAATCCAGATGTTTTTGCGGGTTTTCAGCGTGCATTCGGTGTGTTTTGCGGTTAGTTTTTGTCAGGTTTGCAGCAGCTTTTCCCTGCAATTCGGGGACCCTGTGGTGTTTGCTGAATACACAGCAGGGTCACCGAAATGGGATCGGCAAAAGGAACCGAATTGAAGAGAACGAAAAGTCACCGAATGTGCGGTGACTTTTCTAATCTCTTTGAATAACCCTGTAAGTACAATTTGTTCTTTGGAACAATGGTGGTTTTACTTTTGTAGAACATGGGGCAAGTACGTCTAACTACGATGAATTCATTCTTTAAGGAACCGCTGCCATCTGCAGGTCACCCCACCGAACAGAACTGCAGAAAAAAAAAATGGAACTCTGCGATTCTTTAAAAGGTGTTTAGATCAATACGCATTCATGAAAATGTGTGGGAATAATAAAAAAAGTAAAAAAAAAATAATATAAGGGTCTGTTACAGAATAAAAAAAAAAATCACCTTTTATAAAAATTTGGGAAACGACAATTTTGACTAAAAACAAAAAACACACAAAAAGGTGTTCTGTAAAATAAATAAAAAAACTGCTGAAAATGAATCGAATAAATGATTTTTTTTAAAGAAATTAAA
Source organism: Leptobrachium leishanense (assembly GCA_009667805.1). Classification (NCBI taxonomy): domain Eukaryota; kingdom Metazoa; phylum Chordata; class Amphibia; order Anura; family Megophryidae; genus Leptobrachium; species Leptobrachium leishanense. The sequence goes on along the minus strand of CM019065.1, from coordinate 32,879,169 downwards.
AATTATATCATTTTTTACATTAAATCCTATGGGATTCTCCTGTTTAAACCTGTCGCATTGAACCACTGAAAATCATGGTATTTCACTGACATTTCTCTGCTGTTCGGCGTTCTGTGAATAGATTAACCATTACTTCTTTGTGGGACAATTTCTTTGCTGCCGAAGATCGTCAAATTGCAGCGAACTGTGTCGAACCGAACTGTATTTCGCCGTCGATTCACAAGTTTTTGCCGAATTGACAGCTTAGGCTAGGGTCAGATGAGCGCATTTTCTACGGACTGTGCGTCCGTGCAGTACGGACGTACTTACTGACTGACGACAAGGTAGTGGCCACACAGTCCGTTTTTTCACTGACGTATTTTTTGACTGATGTAGCAGGGAAAATAAATTACAATGAAAAAACATTCTGTCCGTCAAAAATGCTGGACGTATAAATGCAGTCTGTCTGACCTTGTTCCATCACTCACACACAAAGCTATGCGGACGTTGTGGACGTGGCGCACTCCGCACGTCCGTTCTAGCAGTATTACGTTCTTGCTTAACCTGCGTCCATTTGCAGCGTCCGTCAGCCCCCGCACTTCTGTGCGGACGTACTTCGTGTGTGGGGCTCCATTTAACACAATTGTATGCTATCACGGACGTACTTATGTGCGGCAACACGGACGTTAACACTGCGCTCGTCTGACCCCAGCCTTAGTGAACAGAAGAATCGGCCTGATATTTCGCAAAAGTCGCCTACTGATGACCGGGTCGGACGCAGGGAAACAATAAATACACAAAAATACACAAACACATAACTGTGGAATAATATATATATATTTATTATATTATTATATGTAGGCCACAGCTAAAAAACTCCACACAATAACCCACCACTATGACATAACCATTCCCATAACAAAATAAAGCAATAACCCAGTGCTGAAAGAGGACTCCCCACAACCACCACACACCTCCAAACCACCAAAAATCTTCCCAACTCCCAACCATCTGACCAAAATTATCCTAACTAAAAAGGAACCCCTAGCCAGCACTGCCTACAAGCCCCCGCCGTGACAAAGGAGCCCAACAAAATACTATTCTTCCGAAAAAACCAACCCAACCTGGAATTAAATAAAACAGGGTGGGGATTTTTCCAGCTCTACCTCAGGAGAAAATGGCGCGCAGAGCCTCTCCACACGCGCCTTAAGTACCCTCCTGGCGACTCCTCCCACACCACTCCATCTCCTCACGCGCTGCAAAACCTTTCTAGAAAAATCCTCCCTGCGTCCTGGCATCAGAGGCAACTTAAGGGCCCTACGCCTTAGGTGCTTCAGTACAGTGAAATTCACCATTCGGTGCAGTTCAGTTACCAATTTGGAGGATAGTGACTAACCCCTATTGTGTATGGTAGGCTTGTGCACCGATTTTTTTTTCGGTTCGATTTTTCGGATTTTTAAACTTTTCGATTCGGCTCGTTTCGACCGATTTCGGTTTCGATTCGATTCGGTTCGGCCAGTTTTTCGGGTACATTTTTTTTGGAATTTCGACCATTTTTCGTATTTTCGTGTCACTGTGCTCGTTTTTTGTATCGACTTTTCGTAATTTCGGAAATTTTCGTTTTTCGGAATTGCACATTTTTCGGAATATCGACCATTTTTCGTATTTTTAGTGTCATTTTGCCCGTTTTTTGTATCGACTTTCGTTTTTTCTAAAAATTTTCGTTTTTCGGAACATCTGTTCTCCTCGTTTGACACATTTCAAGTCCATTCGAAAAATCCGAAAATATTTCGTTTCGGCTCGGAAAACATTTCGGATCTGAAATTTTCGGATCTAAAATTTTTCGGAAATTCGGCCGCATCCGAAAACACGAATCGGGAAATTTCGTGAAAATTCCGAAATTCCGAAACCCGAAACGCACATCCCTAGTGTATGGTCAGTTACAGGATGTGTGCTGGAATATTCCAGACAAGTGGTTTAAAAAATTATTAATATGTTCATCAGAAAGAAAATACTCGTTTTCTGGGTGACTCATATATTTCATTTTTGTGTTTATGGCTTGAGGGCTCCCATAGTTACCGGCAAAGGATGTTGTTCCTGGAACGTGGCAAGGCTTGTAGCGATATATATATATATATATATACGTCCATCTTTATTTTTAGGTTCCCTGAATTAGCAGCCGGATGTTAGAGGACTGATTCGGAGGAGAAGGTATTGTATCGACTGTCAACACAACAAGTGAACGGGTGTTTTTTTTACAAGGTGTTTTTGGCTTTTTTGCCAGGCTGGATCCGCGAGCAGAGGTTTGTGCAAGAATCCGTCTCCTCACATAATTATTTATATGTTACTTTACATATGACGTGCTCAACCTTAGCTTCCCAGATGTACTGAAACTACATTTCCCACAAGGCCTGTCAACCTAATAAATGGCTAAGCATCATGGCGGATGTAGTTTTGAAAAATATAAAGGTCCAAAGTTGTGCGCTCTTGCCATCACGACAGCCTAAGCCCTCCAGGTGTTTTGGAACTAAATCTCCCACTTGGCTCAGCCAACCTAATGGCTAGCTGAGCATCATGGGAGATGTAGTTCCAAAACATCTGGAGGGCCAAGGTTGCTGGCCCCTCTTCTATGCACTGTCATTTGAGTGGTAACAGTGCCCTGAGTAACCCTCACTCCTCTCTGCGGGGATCTCTGCGGGCTGTGATCTGATCTTTGCAGCTTGTTTACAGTAATACAGTGTGACAGGAGTGAGATCTCACTGGGAATTCCCTTTCTCCACAGGGAAGGGCACAAAAAAGCTGTGCAAATGGGGTTTTATGTGCTCCTTTTGGTATATAATTGTATCACAACGCAGAATCGAATTTACACGGTTTTGGTAGTGAAAGGGTTAATATGCCTTTTTTTCTCTATGCTCAGGCTTTTTTTGGTGTGCGCTCCGTACAAATATCTTCCCAGTAGCAAAGTTTCATCATCAGACGTACATAGTACGTCAGCAGTCGGGAAGGGGTTAATGTCAGATCCTGGAAGATATTTTAAGTCCAGATCAATCTGACCAATTCCCTGCGTGTTCGGCTAAAACCTCTAAAAACTTCACATGGACTGTGTGTAACTGTGCTTTGTATACAAGGCTGCACACCTGGCAAAAAAATGAATATTCTGAATCCCATTCACCTTCTGAGCTTTCCATATACAGGGTGGCTTTAACCCCTCCACTACCAAGTGATTTTAAAAAAATAAACTGTCACGAACCAGTGATGTTTTGGAAAAATAGATTTTAATGAATTCAATCAATTCAATCAATCAAACAATCATTCTTCAATGGTTCTCTTGTAAAACAGTATAATGAATAAATTTTGTTATATACCGTTTCGTTATCTTTTTGTTTCAATTCAGATGAAACCAATAAGTTATTTCGAAAGTACTTCTGAAATACAAATTTACGAATTTTCAAACGCGTTGAGATTCGTTACGAAACAAATGCACACCTCTAGTAGGCATCAACATATGTGGTCGTGAGTTTGACAGTCCTGCTCTACCCTCCTGACAAGGCTGAAACGATCCTGGGGGCCTACGGTGCAGAGAGGGCTTCCTTAGCATTTCAGTGCTGGTTGTCTTTTCTGGGAGATATTAGGCTTGTGCACCGATTTTTTTTTCGGTTCGACTCGATTCGATTTTTCGGATTTTCAAACTTTTCGATTCAGCTCGTTTCGACCGATTTCTGTTCCGATTCGGTTCGGCTCGACTCGTTTTTCGTGTACATTTTTTTTCGGAATATCGACCATTTTTCGGATTTTCGTGTCACTTAGCTCGTTTTTTGTATCGACTTTTCGTGATTTCGGAAATTTTCGTTTTTCGGAATTGTAGATGTTTTCGGAATATCGACCATTTTTCGTATTTTCGTGTCACTTTGCTCGTTTTTTGTATCGACTTTTCGTGATTTCGGAAATTTTCGTTTTTTCGGAACGTCTGTTCTCCTCGTTTCAAAGCAATAAATTTCGATTTGACACATTTCAAGTCCATTTGAAAATTCCGAAAATATTTTGTTTCGGCTCGGAAAACTTTTCGGATCTGCCATTTTTGGATCTAAAAATTTTCGGAAAATCGGCCGCATCCGAAAACACGAATCGGGAAATTTTGTGAAAATTCCGAAATTCCGAAACCCGAAACGCACATCCCGAGGAGATATCAGTTTGATGTGCATATGGTATCGTCTTCTCGGTAATGACACCATCGAGCTAAAGCCTTGTGACACCTGAGCGTTGACCCACCATAGGACAGGAGACTAGCGCTATTGCCCGATCCATCCATCAAAGCTAAGGAAAATAATAAATGTTGCAGGTAATAATTAGATATAAATTTAAAAAAGTCAGGAAAGTCACCACTGGGAGGCAGTGTTGAGTCAACTTTTCTGTTAAGGTTTTGGAGAACTGCAGTCTAGCTGTGTACAAAGGGCAGGTTTGGAGCTGCATTAACTTAGCGATCAGGGCTGTCATTAGAAATCTTGGGGCCCCTTACTGAACCAATGAGCTGTCTGTTTCAGAAAATTAATGAAAAGTAGAACATTTGCCTCCTCTCCTCCTACCTTACTTTGCAGAGAGTGGGCTTGAACCGTAGTAGACCAGCAAGGGGATAAAGAGTGTTTCCTGTTAGAGAGAGTCACCCCTACCAGGCACAGACCATACTAATCGCTCCCTCAGTAATAAGTCAGAGTGCCCTTATCGGCCCTAGATGCCGCGGCCCACTGGGAAATTTCTTGGAAGGTTAGTAACAGCAGGCATGCAGGAACCCTAAGGCTAGGGTCAGACGAGCGTGATTTCTACGGACTGTACGTCCGTGCAGTACGGACATCGTCAGTACGGAAGACGCAGTAGTGGCCACACAGTCCGTTTTTTCACTGAAGTTATTTTTGACGGATGTAGGAGGGAAAAATAAATTAAAATGCAAAACCATTTTGTCCGTGAAAAATGCTGGACGTATAAATGCAGTCCGTCTGACCACGTTCCATCACTCACACACAAAGCTATGCAGACGTTGCGGACGCAGCGCACTTTGTACGGCCGTTCTAGCGGTTGTACGTTCTTGCCTGCCTTGCGTCTGTGGGCCCCGGCCGTTGTGCGTCCGCAGTTCAGTGTGGACGTACTTCGTGTAACGGACTCCGATGGGCTTCCTGTCATGCTATCACGGACGTACTTTTAGGCGCAATCACGGACGTGAACACTACGCTCGTCTGACAGCAGCCTTACTTCTATAGCACTTAGACAAACTGCACAGGGCTCGTCAAAGGTCAGAACCCCTGAACATATTAGTGCATATTACTGTGAGTTTTATTGTTGTGCAGCTCTGTGATACGCTCATATACACCTCACATTAATGTGAGTTTTATCGCTGTGGACCACTGTAATATGCTCATACACACCGCACATTACTGTGAGTTTTATTGCTGTGGAGCTCTGTGATACAATCATAGACACTGCACATTACTGTATCACAGAGCTCCACAGCAATAAAACTCACAATAAAGTCCGGTGTGTATGAGCGTATCACAGAGCTCAACAGCAATAAAACTCACAGTAATGTGCAGTGTGTATGAGCGTACCACAGAGCTCAACAGTAATACAACTCACAATAATGTGCAGTGTTTATGAGTGTGAGTTTTATTACTGTTGAGCTCTGTGATACGCTCATACACACCCCATATTACTGTGAGCTTTATTGCCGTGGAGCTCTGTGATACGCTCATACACAGCGCACATTACTGTGAGTGATATTGCTGTGGAGCTCTGTGATACACTCACACAACGCACATTACTGTGAGTGATATTGCTGTGGAGCTCTGTGATACGCTCATATACACCTCACATTAATGTGAGTTTTATCGCTGTGGACCACTTTAATATGCTCATACACACCGCACATTACTGTGAGTTTTATTGCTGTGGAGCTCTGTGATACAATCATAGACACTGCACATTACTGTATCACAGAGCTCCACAGCAATAAAACTCACAATAAAGTCCGGTGTGTATGAGCGTATCACAGAGCTCAACAGCAATAAAACTCACAGTAATGTGCAGTGTGTATGAGCGTACCACAGAGCTCAACAGTAATACAACTCACAATAATGTGCAGTGTTTATGAGTGTGAGTTTTATTACTGTTGAGCTCTGTGATACGCTCATACACACCCCATATTACTGTGAGCTTTATTGCCGTGGAGTTCTGTGATACGCTCATACACAGCGCACATTACTGTGAGTGATATTGCTGTGGAGCTCTGTGATACACTCACACAACGCACATTACTGTGAGTGATATTGCTGTGGAGCTCTGTGATACGCTCATACGCAGCGCACATTACTGTGATTCTTATTGCTGTGGAGATCTGTGATATGCTCATACACACCGCACATTACTGCGAGTCTTATTGCTCTATGATACAGTAATGGGAGCTGTGTATGAACGTATAACAGAGTTGCAGTATCATGAGCTGTATATGAGTGTATCACACTGCTCCACCAAACTAAAACTAACAGCAATGATGACCTGTAATGGAACGTACATCTAACAGATAATGTGTAAAGTGTAGGGATGAGCTGTTCGGTTCGATCTGTTTGGAGTTCGCATCGAACATCGCCCGTTCGACAGTTCGCGAACTTCGAACTTTTTGGGACGTTCGCCCAAAAAAAAAAAAAAAATTGAAAAAAGTATAAAAAATGCTTAAAAAATACTAAAAAAATCTAGAAATAAAGAGACTCTTTACTGAATATTATAAGCAACGGTTTATTAGATATTGAATTAAAACGGGAATATTTTTAACATTGAAGCCTATGGGATAAAACATTCTTGTTACTAAAACATCAGGCAGACACGGCCCTCTAATTAGGCACTGTAGAGGGCAGCCTGCAGGGTCCTCCCAAGGATCCCCTTGAGGAGCATTGAGGAGCATGCAGCCACCGGATGACAGAGCTGCGACTGTGCGACCTAGCCGCCCGGGTGCATGTGGCTGAGACAGGCAGCGCAGGGAGGGAGCCACTGCACCTGCAGCCACGGCAGACCCCCCCACAACCAGGATCCAGGGAGCCCCCACTGACCACCAGGCTAAGGTAAGGCAACACATTTCTAAAAAAAAATAAAATCCGAGTACATTTTTAAATGTCCCCGGGAACATAAAATAAAACCTTTTTTATTCTTTCCCTACCTGGCTGAATGTATTTAATTATATATATTAGATGCATTCAGCCAGGTAGAGGGGGGTGTCATGTGGGCTGTGCGGGGTCTCAGCAAAGGGTTTTTTTTTGTGTATATTGTTAGCAAATTTATAGGGGAAGGTAAGGGCAGGTATATAAATATATATATCCAGACTTGTATTACACACACATTTTGGCAACTAATTGCCCCCCCCCCCCCCATTTGGCTGATCCTCCAGAAGAAATGTTGAACCCGATAGAGCAGAGAATAATATATATATTCTCTGCTCTGCCGGGTTCAATATTTCTTCTGGAGGGATCAGCCAAATGGGGGGGGGGCGCATTTAGTTGAGATTGTCCACATGCCACCCCCCATGTGCGTATGTGTATATATGGTCTGAGGTCTGTGGGTGGGTGTATATATATATCTGCATGTTGATATATACGTATATATAGGTCTGCGTGTTGATATATACGTATATGTCTGTGTGTGCTTTCCAGGGACAGTGCAAGCATTTTTGTTTACTCAGGCGAAGTTGCGTTTTGGTGCCCCCCACCACCCAATCTGTGCCATGCCAATCGGGAGTGTTTGGTGTCCTCACGCATTGCCAATCTATGCTGTGCCTGGTGCCCCTCCTGTGCCACAGGGCCAATCTACAGAGTGTGTGGTCCCCTCCTTTGGCAATGTGGCATAGGAGGGGCACCAGGCACTGCACAAATTTGCAATGTGGCCTGGTGGTGTCCCCTGGTCTTGCTGTGTCAATATACTCACGTATTTCAAACTGCCTGCCACTCCCAGTGTTTCCCTGTGATCCTGCTACCTACCACTCTCACTCTGTTGCTGTGGTCCACTGTCTGACTCCAGGTCTCCAGGGGCAGACTGGCAGCAGGGTCCTCGTCCTCTAATTCAATTTACTCCCCCTTAATTCATTTTTCTCCTTTAATTACTTTCACCCCCTCCCCCCTTAAATTCATTTCATATAGCGTATGACAGAGCTCCACAGAAATAAAACTCACAGTAATGTGCGGGTTGTATGAGCGTATGACAGAGCTCCACAGCAATAAAACTCACAGTAATGTGCGGGGTGTATGAGCGTATGACAGAGCTCCACAGCAATAAAACTCACAGTAATGTGCGGGGTGTATGCGCGTATCACAGAGCTCCACAGCAATAAAACTCACAGTAATGTGCAGTGTGTATGAGCGTATCACAGAGCTCCACAGCAATAAACCTCACAGTAATGTACTGATATCAGTTTACTCAAACCCCCCAGCAGAACATTACACACACCCCAGCAGAACTTTACACACACACCCCCAGCAGAACATTACACACACACACCCCCAGCAGAACATTACACACACACACCCCCAGCAGAACATTACACACACACCTCCCCAGCAGAACATTACCCCTCCCAGCAGAACATTACCCCTCCCAGCAGAACATTACCCCTCCCAGCAAAACATTACACCCCCCCAGCAGAACATTACACCCCCCCGAGCAGAACATTACACCCCCCTGAGCAGAACATTACACACAAACACCCCCTCCCTCATTTTATTCAAACCTTTCAAAAAGCTTCTCTCGACACGTGTGTACATTTTAGTTTAGTTAGTGGATTCCTGTCTAGTGCGGTGAGAAGCAAACGTAATGCAGTGTAGACACGCTGCGAGGCGGAGCGGAGTGAAGTCAAGCCTGCAAAATGTTTGCTTCTCTTCGCTTCGCTATGCTGTGCGTCGCTACACGCTCAGTGTGTCTCAGCCTTTATTCCCGCATCACTAGTTTACCGAATCAGTTTGTATACTTGTTACTGACCCTGCTTGTTCTGAGGACCCGATCTGTTGCCAACTTTGCCTGCCATTTGACTATTCTCTCTGTGTATTCCCTGCCTGTTCTGTTTGCTTCCTGTTGCTACTGGTGTGCGCCGATTCTCACCACATACAGTAGCGCAGTACAAGTGCCTAAACATTGCCGACCCGGTTTTGTTATAGCTGCTGATGTAACTGAATAGATCAGGGATCTCTTCTGCATTACCAAAACCTCCACCACTGCACTCTTCCACAATACCTCAGAGGGGTTATGGTGTGAAGGCACTTGCTGCCACCAAAGGCAAAATATTTGGGTGCACTGACGCCTGTACCAGATTCATATTTTAATATTTGACTGCGGGGTCCAACCCTGCACTCTTCCACAATACCACAGAGGGGTTACGGTGTGACGGCACTGTTGGCGTCACTAAAGGCCCAATTTTAAAGCACCTATTGTTACTTTCATCCAAAGCCTGCATAAGTTTTACCATAATTTAGCCAAAACAAATCACTAAACTTGTTCTGTGTGTCCTAAAACATCTCTTTTCATACAGACTGCCGCCCCAAGCAGTTGCTTATAAATAGATTAAAGGAAAACCATTTACCTTCATTTGAAACGTCATTTGTTTGTTTTTAAATGTTTCCATACATCCTACAAATCCGCCACTTCACGGGCAGATTATGGGGACCTCCTAGGCACGATATTTGAAGGAATTTTTCGTTTATTTTCTTAACTTGTATTTCATGGAAAACTCACTGTTCCTTTAAAAACGTTTTTTTTTTAAAACTTTTTGTCCTTGTTTCCTGTCCCCCAGGGCACTACCCGGACCCCCATGCACCTTTCACGGCAAATATCTAGCATATATGCCCTCTTGGAGGGCACTCTAAAAATCAAACTTTCGAGTCCCATTGACTTGCATTGAGTTCGGTTCGTGTTTGCGTTCGAACTCAAACTTTTGAAATTGTTCGAGTTTGAATGCGAACCGAACACGGGGGTGTTTGGCTCCTCTCTACTAAAGTGTAGCTTTAGTGGTAGCGCTGCCCTTTGGCTCAATGTTTTATATGTTAGTAATGTAAATATTTTGTCAGTTTATGTTGTGTATTTATAAGTGATATAATTATACCTTATCATACACTTCCTGTATGATATACTGTATGCGCTATGCTGTCATCATGGCTTCCTCCACCATGACTGGCCATAGTTCATCCAGCATTGAGTGAAGCCCAGGTGTAACGTTGATGTTGTTGATATAATGATGATAAATTTCAATGTATAGCCCTCTCGATCCATCACCGTGCACACGCGTCATCAGTGACATTTGGAAGGAAGTTTAGGTCTCATCTGTATCTGGGCCTTTTGAAGGCTGGAAGGGCAGAGTATCCTGTATCCTCGTGAGAAAAACGCTCTCAGCAGGCTGGGGATGTGTATCTGTGAGTATCCTGAGGATTTTGGCCCCAGATTATAATGCATTCGTCGCCACCCAGACGTAACTCAAAATTAGAGATTTATTCACTCCGACATATGTTTACATCCGTTTCAGTATCTGTATATCTGAACAGCAATCTGTGACATATCTTAGCGTTTTATTATTTTTAGAAAAATGATAATTTAAGAGAAAGTTATAAAAAGAAAAGTCTGAATCTTATTGTACAAAAGGCAAAATGGCACAAAACATGTAAACAATTTCTCCAGCTGTGACATTTGAATAGAAATGTAAATCACCCCATCAATTTTATAATACAAAAATCCGTCTATGTTGTGATGTAAGACAGAGCTCCACAGCAATAAAACTCACAGCAATGTGCAGTGTGTATAAGCGTATTACAGAGCTCCACAGCAATAAAACTCACAATAATGTATGGTGTGTATGAGCGAATCACAGAGCTCTGCAGCAATAAAACTCGCAGTACAGTGTAGTATGTATGTGTGTATAACAGAGGTCCACAGCAATAAAACTCACAGTAATGTGCAGTGTGTATAAGTGTATCACAGCGCTCCACAGCAATAAAACTCACAATAATGTATGGTGTGTATGAGCGAATCACAGAGCTCTGCAGCAATAAAACTCGCAGTACAGTGTAGTATGTATGTGTGTATCACAGAGCTCCACAGCAATAAAACTCACAGTAATGTGCAGTGTGTATGACCGTATTACAGAGCTCCACAGCAATAAAACTCACAGCAATGTGCAGTGTGTATAAGCGTATCACAGAGCTCCACAGCAATAAAACTCACAATAATGTATGGTGTGTATGAGCGAATCACAGAGCTCTGCAGCAATAAAACTCGCAGTACAGTGTAGTATGTATGTGTGTATCACAGAGCTCCACAGCAATAAAACTCACAGTAATGTGCAGTGTAAATGAGTGTATCACACAGCTCCACAGCAATAAACCTGACAGTAATGTGCGTGTCTATAAACATATCAGAACTCCACAGCAATACAACTTGCAGTAATGTGTAGTGTGTATGAGTGTATCACACAGCTAAACAGCAATAAACCTGACAGTAATGTGCGGTGTGTATGAGCGTATCACAGAGGTCCACAGCAATACAACTCACAGTAATGTGCGGTGTGTATGAGCGTATCACAGAGCTCCACAGCAATAAAAATAACAGTAATGTTCTGTGTGCATGAGCGTATCACAGAGCTCCACAGCAATAAAACTCAGTAATGTGTAGTGTGTATGAGTATATCACAAAGTTCCACAGCAATGAAACTTTCAGTATTGTGCAGTGTCTATGAGTGTATCGTACAGCTCCACAGCAATAAACCTCACAGTAATGTGCAGTGTGTATGGGCATAAGACAGAGCTACACAGCAATAAAACTCACAGTAAATGTAGTGTGTATGAGCGTATTACAGAGCTCCACATCAATAAAACTCTCATGTGCAGAGTGTATCACAGAGGTCCACAGCAATAAAACTCACAGTAATGTACGGTGTGTATGAGCGCGTCACAAAGCTCCACAGCAATAAAACTCACAGTAATGTGCGCTGTGCATGAGCGTATCACAGAATCCATGGCAATAAAACTCACAGTAATGTATAGTGTGTATGAGCGTATCACTGAGCTCCACAGCAATAAAACACACATATAAAGTGACTCTGTCAGTCTGTGCTGCGGTGATTGTTGTTGCATAGTAATGGGGTGTAACCCTCAAACCTCCTTTTCCTGGTTATTTGGGCTCATTTAAAAGTTTCCTCGATGTCCATCCTTTTATTTCACCGCAAGTCATTAATGTAGAAGTGAAATTAATGTAAGTGAGCTTGATGAGCTTTATAAGAGCGTTTACTCTTTAATGATTTCCCAAAAATTGCTTAAAATGTAATTTCTGTTGCCAAGATTAAAGATTGCGAAGGTCAGTGGGGCACTGGCACCTCGTGCTCCTCGTGATAAAGGATCCTTGGAGTTCTCTTGTACTTGTTTTTCTAGGGAAAAGGTTATATATGTCACAATATAATAAAATTTTGGCTCCAGGGGGTTGTGAGATAACATCATTTATTTCTCTGAGTCTGGCTTGAAAACAAGTAATCAGTCTAAAGGGTTTATTCACAAAATGCAGATGTTCACAGCTGTTGTGGCTACAGTAAACCTCGGCTATCCAGCAATAGAAATTCTAACACCGGCAGGCAAAGTATTTGCAAATCATAATGAACAATGCTGAGCGACTGTACCAGGTGTTATTCTTGCGAAAAAACTAGCTATTTCCATTTTCCGGCGCGTCCCCCCAGTTTGCAGCACCTGCGTGTATATTACAGTTAGGAGTGAAATGTTATGATTAAGAGTGATAGCGTTAGGATTGCTAAAGGGGTAGGAGTGATAGGGTTAAGAGTGATAGGGTTATGGTTAGAAGTGATAGGATTAGAGTGATAGGGTTAGGGTTAGGAGTGATTGGGTTATGGTTAGGAGTGATAGAGTTTGGAGTGATAGGATTAGAGTGATAGGGTTAGGGTTAGGAGTGATAGGGTTATGCTTAGGAGTGATAGAGTTTGGAGTGATAGGGTTAGGAGTGATAGGGCTAGGACTGATAGGGTTAGGAGTGCTAGGGTTTGAAGTGATAGGGTTATGGTTAGCAGTGATAGGGTTAGGAGTGATAGGGTTATAGTTAGGAGTGATCGTGTTATAGTTATGAGTGATAGGGTTATGGTTAGTAGTGATAGGGTTAGGAGTGATAGGATTATGGTTAGAAGTGATAGGGTTATGAGTGATAGGGCTAGGAGTGATGGGGTTAGGAGTGATAGGGTTAGGGTTAGGAGTGATAGGGTTAGAAGTAGGGTTGCACCGATACCGATACTGGTATCGGGGCCGATACTGGGTACTGCAGGAGTACTTGGTACTCGTGCAGTACCCCCCGATATTTTTTCCGATACCGGAAGCCGGCATTGAGCCGGCTTGCCGGCATCCGAGGGGCTGCGGCGGCTGTCCGAATGCTCTATCGGCATTCGGACAGCCGCCCCTGGAGCTCTCTGCGATACTTACCTTCCTGGGCGCTGCCGGGAATGTCTCCGCGCGTGCGCTCGTTGGAAGGACCCCAGCCGTGATCACATGGTCCCACATGGTCGCGGCTGGGGTCCTTCAACGAGCGCACGTGCGGAGACATTCCCGGCGGCGCCCAGGAAGGTAAGTATCGTTGGGGGGGGGGTTCATGAGCTGGGGGGCATACCCATGTGTGAGCTGGGGTGCATATCCATGAGCTGGGGTGCATATCCATGAGCTGGGGGGCATACCCATGAGCTGGGGGGCATATCCATGAGCTGGGGGGCATACCCATGAGCTGGGGGGCATATCCATAAACTGGGGGCATATCCATGAGCTGGGGGGCATGCCCATGAGCTGGGGGGCATACCCATGAGCTGGGGGGCATAAACATGTGTGAGCTGGGGGGCATATCCATAAAATGGGGGGCATATCCATAATCTGGGGGGCATATCCATGAGCTGGGGGGCATATCCATAAGCTGGGGGGCATATCCATGAGCTGGGGGGCATATCCATGATCTGGGGGCATATCCATGAGCTGGGGGGCATATCCATAAGCTGGGGGGCATATCCATGAGCTGGGGGCATATCCATAAGCTGGGGGGCATACCCATGTGAGAGCTGGGGGCATATCCATGAGCTGGGGGGCATATCCATGAGCTGGGGGGCATAACCATGTGTGAGCTGGGGGGGCAAATCCATAAGCTGGGGGGCAATATCCATGTGTGAGCTGGGACAATATCCATGTGTGAGCTGGGGCAAATCCATGTGTGAGCTGGGGCAAATCCATGAGCTGGGGCAGTATGAATATATATATATATATATATATCGGGGGGATATACATGTGAGCTGGGGGCATTTTTATATGGTCTGTTTTTATTGGAAAGCGTCACATGACATTAAAGAAAAGTATCGGTACTCGGTATCGGTGAGTACTTTTAAAAAGTATCGATACTCGTACTCGGTCTTAAAAAAGTGGTATCGGTGCATCCCTAGTTAGAAGTGACAGGGTTAGGGTGATAGGGTTATGGTTAGGAGTGATAGGGTTAGGCGTGATATAGTTATGGTTAGGAGTGATAGGGTTAGGAGTGATAGGGTTATGGGTGATAGGGTTATGGGTGATAGGGTTATGGTTAGGAGTGATAGGGTTAGGAGTGATAGGGTTAGGAGTGATAGGGTTAGGAGTGATAGGGTTATGGTTAGAAGTGATAGGGTTATGAGTGATAGGGTTAGGAGTGATAGGGTTAGAAGTGACAGGGTTAGGGGTGATAGGGTTATGGTTAGGAGTGATAGGGTTAGGCGTGATATGGTTATGGTTAGGAGTGATAGGGTTATGAGTGATCGGGTTATGGGTTATAGGGTTATGGGTGATAGGGTTATGGTTAGGAGTGATAGGGTTAGGAGTGATAGGGTTATGGTTAGGAGTGATTAAACCTGCCGAATGAAACCACCGAACAGCAGGGCATTTCGGCAACTTTTCACTGCTGGTTTTCGTTCTCTGAATACATGAATGGCCAGGAAAGGTAACCATATGCTGAATTTCACTGTTCGGTTACCTTTCGGACACAATTCGGATCTCTTTGAATAACCCTGTTAGATTCTCGGTGTCGTGCACCACCGACTAAGACACAATTTTGTGACAGGTGCGTATCATTTAAAAATTTGACAACAGCGTCCAACCCTGCACTCTTCCACAATACCTCAGAGGGGTTACGATGTGAAAGCACTTGTGTACCGTTTTGGCTATCCCTGACCACTCTAACACTGATCGATTTGGGCTTGTGTTAGAATGCGTCCATGTATACCGTCTGGCCTATTTCAGGTATACCCTGTCCTGCGTGTTGGTCAAACACTTCCCACTCGTTGTTGGTCAAACATTTCCCACTCGTTGGTGATAAAACATTTCCCATGGCTTCAAATCGTGTTTAAACATGAGCAAAAGCGGTAAAAAATTAGCTCAGCGCACAGCGAGGAAATGGCTCAGCACTCAGCAGTAAAAGGGTTAAAAATGTTTTGTTTTTTTTATTTGTTTTTCATTGTTTCCTGTCCCCCAGGGCAGCACCCAGACCCCAAAACACCTTTTATGGCCAATATCTTGCATATATTCCCTCTTGGAGGCGACCTTAATTTTTGAGTGTTCGAGTCCCATTGACTTGCATGGTGTTTGCATTGTGTTCAAGTTAGCTGTCAAACTTTTTCGTGTGTTCGAGTTCGAATGCGAACCGAAAATGGGGGTGTTCGGCCCATCACTAGTTAGGAGTGATAGGGTTAAGGTTAGTAGTGATAGGGTTATGGTTAGGAGTGATAGTGTTAGGAGTGATAGGGTTATGTGTGATATGGTTATAGTTAGGAGTGGTTAGGAGTGATAGGGTTATGGTTAGTAGTGATAGGGTTATGGTTAGGAGTGATAGGGTTAGAAGTGATAGGGTTATGTTTAGGCATGATAGGGTTAGGAGGGATAGGGTTATGGTTAGGAGTGACAGGGTTATGGTTAGTAGGGATGAGCTGTTCAGTTCGATGTTTTCGGAGTTCGATTCGAACATCGCCCGTTCGCATGTTCGCGAACTACGAACATTTCCCCGTGTTCGCCGCATATTCGCCCACAATGCACCACAATGTACCACAATGCACTTTTCCACTGGCCTGAAGCTTGTAATTGGCTACAGCCTGCACCTGACCACAGTTTAGGTGCAAGACTATGCCAATCACGGCTCAGAGTCCTGATTGGGCAAATTATGCCCAATCAAGGGCTCACAGAGCTAAGTCCCGCAGCACACTATATAAGGCTTGAACCCAGCCCAGCCAGCATGTGTTCTTGTCACTGGCTGCCAGCTATCAGGGTGTTCTGGAAATCTTTAATCTTTATACCAGAGTTGAATCAGAGTTCTGTATATCTTTAATCTATATATCACTCACCATGTCAGAAAGACCAAAAAGGACAGGCAGACGCTCCCAGACACAAATAAGAGGGCAAGCAGCCTCTGTGTCGGGAGGCTGTGCCTCTGGTTGTCGTGGACGTCGTGGACATCCTCTGCAGGGGCACGCTTGTCCTTTCTAACTGGTGCTGGCCGTCTTAAGCAGCAGCAACATACAGAGGATTTGCAGGATTGGCTAACCAGGCCATCCTCATCCTATGAGTCCTCTGCCAGCCAGGCTTGTAGTAGTTTACAGTCCACCTCAGCTGCCAAAGCATCTATTGCAGCCTCCATGTCCACAGCTACTCCTGCCGTAGCCTCACCACCATAAACGGAGGAGTCAGCTGAATTGTTTGACTACACTGACAGTGACATGCTGCTTGAGGATGCGCAACAAGTACAGTGCTCTGATTCAAACTCTGAGGTTGAGGAAGGGAGTATAATCAACCTAGAGGGAGGGGGTGCCAGTGATGACACACAAATAACTGGCACTCATGTTCCCCCAGCAGCTGCAGCATACTGCCAAGTTGGCTCAGTGACGAGGAGATAGGGGGCGTTGACGATGATGAGGTCACTGACTCCACCTGAGTGACTGATCGAACAGAGGAGTCAAGTGAGGAGGAGGAGGCACAACAAACACGAGGCACAACGTCCTCTATGAGCAACCATAGCCAGTCCAAGGCATCAGAAGCCACAGCTGCTCAGGTGCAGAGCGCTGTTGTCTCAAAGCACATGTACAGGAAGTCTGCTGTCTGGGAGCTCTTTAAGAAATGTGCAGCAGACCGCACCGTTGCTATTTGTAATCTATGTCAGATGAGGATCAAGCGTGGGAAAGACATCGGACGCTTGGGTACCACGTGCTTGAGGCGACATATGAACAAGTGCCACACATCCTGTTGGCACAACACTTTTGCATAGATCCTCCTCCTCCTCATCTGTCTCTACCCCCACTATATGTCCTGCCATGTCATTGCCTACAACCTCCACTGACAGGGATGATGCTACAGTAATGGGTGTACCAGTTCCTTCCTCAGAATGTGACAGCATCCCATCAGCTGCAGATTTACCCAGTCAGATTACGTTGTCCCAGCTGCTGCAGCGTAAGAAAAAATATAGTCCCAACCATCCCCCAGCACAGCGTCCAAATGCCAGCTTAGCAAAATTACTTGCATTACAGCTGCTGCCTTTCCAGCTGGTGGACTCTGCTTCCTTCCGTGAATTTGCCAAATGTGCTGTACCACAGTGGCAGGTTTCAAAACTCCATTTCTTTTCATGGAAGGCTATTCCAGCACTATACCAGCACGTGGAAGACAATGTTATGGAGTCATTGGGAAAGGCAGTCAGCAGCAAGGTGCACATGACTTTAGACACGTGGTCCAGCAAGCATGGACAGGGCTGTTACATTTCCTTCATGGCACACTGGGTAACTCTGCTTGCAGCTGGGAGGGATCCAGGACGGGGCTCTGTGCTGGAGCTTGTTCATCCACCACGCCTCCAGAAAGCTGCTTAAATGGGGTCTGTCTGCTCCACCACCTCTTCCTCCTCCTCCTTCTCTGTCTCTGGTGAAGTGGCAGTTAAACCAACACGTGGCAGGGGCTACGCAATGGCTCAAGCAAAAAGATGCCATACTGTGCTTGAGCTGGTTTGTTAGGGGACAGGAGCCACACCGGGCCAGAAATTCTGTCAGCTCTGCAGGGGCAGGCACAGAGATGGTTAACACCACGCCAGCTTGAGCTGGGAATGGTCGTCTGTGATAATGGCAGCAACCTTCTCTCCACCCTATGCAAGGGTAAATTGATGCATGTACCATGCCTAGCACACATCCTAAATCTAGTGGTACAGCGTTTCCTAACCAGGTACCCAGGGCTGGCAGAGCTTCTCAGCCAGGCCAGAAAAGTCTGCAGCCACTTCAGACGGCCATTCCCAGCAAATGTTCGCCTGGGAGAAATTCAAAGAGAATTCCACCATCCCACAAACCGTCTGATCTGTGACATGCCCACCAGGTGGAACTCGACATTAGCAATGCTGCAGCATCTGCACACACAGCAGAGGGCCATCAATGAGTACCTGTGTGAGTATGGCACAAGGACAGGTTCAGGTCAACTTGTTTTTTTTTTTCCCCACAGTGGCTGATGATCAAGGATGCATGCACTGTACTGTCACCATTTGAGGAGGCAACGAGGATGGTGAGCAGGGACAGTGCATGCATCAGTGACATAATTCCTTTAGTGTTCCTGCTGGAGCGCACTCTGAAGGGGAATTATAGATGTGGCACTAGAGGCAGAGCAGCGGGAGGAAGAGGAGGCCTCCCCTAGCTCTCAAGGCCCCAGTCTTTCCGCAGACAGCATTCCTGCGGCTCCTCAGATCAGACAGGAGGAAGATGAGGAGGAGGAGGAATATTTAAGTAGTGGGGGCATTGAAGGTGGTGATTCCTCAATGGAGGGTTTTGTGTGCCCAGAAACCCAAGGACTAGTATGTGGCTGGGAGGAGGAAGTGCACGATGGGGTCATCCTCATTGACCAGGAAGACTCGGAAGCCGATGCCACCTCCAACCTACGCTGCATGGTCTCCCTTATCCTGCAAAGCCTGCTAAAGGACCCCAGGATTCGTGCTATGAAGGAGAGGAATCAATACTGGTTGGCAAGCCTTCTTGATCCACGATACAAGGGTAAAGTTGCAGAGCTCATCCTGCCTTCACAGAGGGAGGACAGGATGAAACAACTTGAGGACGCTCTAAAGCGACACTTGTGCAACACATTTCCAGGGGTGAAAGGGGCCACTTGACTGATGCCTTTTCCAACTTTTTTAGTCCATGACACCCAGGGACGTCAAATGTAGTCACCCATTGCCAGCGTCTTCACCGTATGGTGCTGACTACCTAGGGGCAAGGGCAGACCTGGATACCTTTCCAGCAGATAATCCACTGGTTTACTGGGTGTTGAGATTGGATCACTGGCCAGAACGTAGCCAATATGCTATGCAACTACTAGGTTGCCCTTCATCCAGCGTGCTTTCTGAAAGGACGTTCAGTGCCACTGGAGGTTTTGTCACAGACAAAAGAGTGCGTCTGTCCACCGACTCTGTAGACCGGCTGACATTTATAAAAATGAATCAGTCCTGCATCAGCAGCTGTCAATCCCCTGATGCTGACGTAACGGAATAGATCGGGGATCTCTTCTGCATTCACAAAACCTCCAACACTGCACTGTTCCACAATACCACAAAAGGGTTACGGGGCGAAGGCACTTTCTGCCACCAAAGGCACAATATTTGGGTGCACTGCCACTGACGCCTATATTCCACAATATAGTACTCTTCCACAATACCACAGAGGGGTTATGGTGTGACGGCACTGTTGGCAACACTAAAGGCTCCAATTTTAAAGCACCTATTGTTACTTTCATCCAAAGCCTGCATAAGTTTCACCATAATTTAGCCAAAAAATCACTAAACTTGTTCTGCGTGTCCTAAAATGTCTCCTCTTTTCATAAAGACTGCCGCCCCAAGCAGTTGTTTATGAATAGATTAAAGGAAAACCGTTTACCGTCATTTGAAATGTAATTTTTTTTTTTTTAAATGTTTCTATACATCCTACAAATACGCCCCTTCACGGGCAGGTTATGGGGACCTCCTAGGCACGATATTTGAAGGAATTTTTTGTTTTTATTTTTAACCCTTATTTTATGGAAAACTCACTGTTCCTTTAAAAAGGTTTTTTAAACTTTTTGTCCTTGTTTCCTGTCTCCCAGGGCACTACCTGGACCCCCATACACCTTTTATGGCAAATATGTTGCATATATGCCCTCTTGGAGGGCACTCTAAAAATCAAACTTTCGAGTCCCATTGACTTGCATTGAGTTCGGTTCGTGTTCGAACTTTTGAAATTGTTCGAGTTCGAATGCGAACCGAACACGGGGGTGTTCGGCTCATCCCTAATGGTTAGGAGTGATAGGGTTATGGTTAGGATTGATAGGGTTAGGATTGATAGGGTTAGGTGTGACAGGGTTAGGTGTGACAGGGTTAGGTGTGACAGGTTTATGGTTAGGTGTGATAGGGTTATGGTTAGGAGTGATAGGGTTAAGGTTAGGCGTGATAGGGTTAAGGTTAGGTGTGATAGGGTTATGGTTAGGAGTGATAGGGTTATGGTTAGGAGTGATAGGGTTAAGGTTAAGCGTGATAGGGTTATGGTTAGGCATGATAGGGTTATGGTTAGACGTGATAGGGTTATGGTTAGGCGTGATAGGGTTAGGAGTGATAGGGTTATGGTTAGTAGTGATAGGGTTAGAAGTGATTAGGTTATGGTTAGGAGCGATAGGGTTAGGAGTGATAGCGTTATGGTTAGGCGTGATAGGGTTATGGTTAGGAGTGATAGGGTTATGGTTAGGAGTGATATGGTTATGTGTGATAGGGTTAGGAGTGATAGGGTTAGGAGTGATAGGGTTAGGAATTGAATTTGGAGATTAATTCATTGCAGATTGTGTCATGGAGTTGTATATAGGGATGAGCCGAACACCCCCCCGAGTTCGGTTCGCATTCGAACTCGAACTTTTCAAAAGTTCGAATTCGAACTCAAACATGAACTCAATACAAGTCAATGGGACTCAAAATTCGATTCTTAGAGTGCCCTCCAAGAGGACATATATATGCTAGATATTTGCCATAAAAGGTGTATGGGGGTCCGGGTAGTGCCCTGGGGAACAGGAAACAAGGACAAAAAGTAAAAAAAAAAACATTTTTAAAGGGACAGTGAGTTTTCCATGAAATAAGGGTTAAAAATAAAAATGAAAAATTCCTTCAAATATCATGCCTAGGAGGTCCCCATAACCTGCCCGTGAAGTGGCGGATTTCTAGGATGTATAGAAACATTTAAAAACAATGTCGAGGTCCGGGTAGTGCCCTGGGGGACAGGAAACAAGGACAAAAAGTTTTAAAAAATAAGTTTTTAACCCCTTCACTGCTGACGACGTGTGGGACACATCCTCAGTTACTCCCGCTGTATGCTGAGGAGGACATGTACCACACGTCATCAGCTTTGCGGGACCCCTGGCGGAGATACTCACCTCTCTGTCCGAGGTCCTGCGGCGTTCTGACTTCAGCGTCCTCAGACCCCCGGGTCTCCCCTCACTGCGTGACATCCTCATGCATAGCGTGATGACGTCAGATAGCCGGGGAACCCCTAGCTGCCCGGAATCCCCTGGTGGAGATAGGGGGTTCATTTGAACCCCATATCTCCAGAACCGTGGCAGCTAGGGAGTCATGAGCATGGCCTTTCGAATGATACCCAACATGACCAGGTATAAAGTAAAAAAATTAAAATAAAAAACATGTATTTTTTTTGTGTGTTATTTTTATTAATGCAGCAATATTGTTCACATTTCAATTATAATGTGAACAATAATGCTGCACTAATGATTTTTTTCTATGGTGTGTGTTTGCTAAAAGTCACATAATTCCCCCCCAAAAATTTAATAAGTCCCCAGTTCTAATTTTTTTACAAGCGCACCCCATAGAAAATATAACCGCAAATGTTCATGTGATAAAAGGTGAAAAAACAACTTTACATGCTGCAGATGATTAAAAATTCAAGTTTTATTGCATTTTTTGTTATAATATAAAGGTAGAACATGACGTATACATATAAAAATGATATATTATGAATCTGCGGAGTCTGCCGGAAAGAACGATATATAATATGTCTGGGTCATTTAATAAAATGTGGCTTCAAATCGCGTTTAAACATGATGAGTGAAAGTGGTAAAAATTAGCTCAGCACACAGCGGTGAAATGCCTCAGCAGTGAAAGGGTTAAAGGAACAGTGAGTTTTCCATAAAATAAGGGTTAAAAATAAAAACGAAAAATTCCTTCAAATATCGTGCCTAGGAGGTCCCCATAACCTGCCCGTAAATTGGCGGATTTGTAGGATGTATGGAAACATCGCCATCACAGACCCACACACAACACCTGGCACTCCTAGTCTACATACAATGTATCAAATTCATGAGACTGGACTAATTAGAAGCACATGTTATTTCCAAACACTAATTAAACACCTGTTGTTTACGCCGTTTGAGAGCACAGGTCATTTAGAGGTGAGAATCTTTGCACCTAGACATTTAGACATTAGTTTTTAATTCAATATCTAATAAACCGTTGCTTATAATATTCTGCAGTAAAGAGTCTCTTTATTTCTAGATTTTTTTAGTATTTTTTAAGCATTCTTTATACTTTTTAGGAAAAAAAAAAATTCAAACTCGGACTGAACACGCCAAAAAGTTCGAAGTTCGCGAACTTGCGAACGGCCAAAGTTCGAATCGAACTCCGAACTGATCGAACCGAACAGCTGATCCCGAGTTGTATACACACATTCCTCAAGTGTAAAGCTCTAATCTTCTTTATATATGTTATTCATACACATGTGTATACATAGATCTGCATATATTTCCTGGTATCCGTCTAAACTAGTGGCTCCAGGATCCCAGGACACACCACCGTGGGATCCCCTCGATCAGCAGGTCGCCAGGAAATATCTGCAAATATTAACATATAAAAGAAACTCTTTCTCCCGCCGGTGCGTTCAGCCGTGCTTCCACACTCATTCACTGAAGGATAAAAATAACAAAAAGAGAAAAAGAAACAAGCAAACTTTCAGCAACCCGACCCATTGCCTGCCATGCTCCACTGCAGCTCTATCCCTCTGCATTAACCCCTTCAGCAGCTGCTGCACTGCTCTGTGTCCCTGATCACTTCACCCCCCAGGAGAGGCTTAGCATGCGGGGAGCTGGGGGGTCACAGGGCGGGGGACCCTCTGCACAGATTTATACAGTATTATGTTCCTTTTCCTCTCTGGGTTTTATCTCTCTTCCTCGCCTTCCTTCCCTGTCTGCCTCACACCCTGCCGCCCCTCCCTCTCTTTCCCCCTTTCTTCCTCTCCCTCTCCCCCCCCCTCTTCCTTCCTCTACGACTTTCTCTGTACTTTTAGAGCAGACCAACTTTCAGTTCTGCCAGTGACAGCAGACAGGTGGCACGGAGAGGAGGACGCGGTGAAGCCGAGGAGGGGGGCGCGGAGACAGAGAGGCAGAGAGCTTTGGAGACGGGTAACTGCAATACGGAGAAGAGAGTCACTAACATAGAGGGGAGCAAAGAGCCAGAGAGCGTCAGAAAGAGGGGACACCGTGACATTAAGGGCAAAGGGGGCATAGTGACATAAAGGAAAAGGGGGCAGAGTGACATAAAGGAAAGGGGGCAGTGTGACATAAAGGAAAAGGGGGCAGAGTGGCATAAAGGAAAGGGGGCAGAGTGGCATAAAGGAAAAGGGGCAGAGTGACATAAAGGAAAAGGGGGCAGAGTGGCATAAAGGAAAGGGGGCAGAGTGGCATAAAGGAAAAGGGGGCAGAGTGGCATAAAGGAAAAGGGGGCAGAGTGACATAGAGAAGGGTTTGGAGATATGCAGAAGCGGGTAGATTGACATAGAGAGGGGCACAGCAAGACAGAAGTAAGGATTTTGGGAAGGGGGACTCAGCGACGCATACAGACGCGGCGACAAGACGAGAAATCACAACAAAGTAAGAGAAGGACACGACTGGGAAGCGCCGCCAGACTCTCGCCAAGGTTCGTTGACGGACGCCCAATCGATTTAATTGAAAGCATCGTACAGTAAAAAAAGAGCGACGGACGAGGAGAAGAGCCTTAGTTCCCCGTGCAGGGACATGCACCTCACACCTGGCGGAGCGCCGGATTGGTGCCCGGACCCGCGAGTTTTGAAAGTGACAGTCGGCGGCCACTGCGTGCGGAGAGAATCCAAATCGCAAACACCTCGGGGATCCAGGAGATGCCTCGTGTGCCTGGACTTGCTGTGCCTCTGCGTGGGTGAGTACGCCAACAAGGTCACCGCGTCGGTCTATGTAGTGAAGGCTGCTACGTTGCACTGCGCTGCGGCATAGGTTGGCCCTATCACAACAAACAAAATACCCCTATTAAAAGCTGTGTAATAACCGGTGGGATTAGCTGAAGGGGAGATCACTTTAAATCGCCGCTACCTGCCCCCAGGTGGTTTATAGTTATTTTTGTACTCTGGTATGTAACACTGGAAGGTATGTTTCGTGTTAGTACATGTAGGTAGCGCATTACATACTGGTCCCTGCTAGTGAGTGGGATGACGGGGACCATGGTTTTTTTTTGCATTTTATTGAAATGAGAGAATTCTGAGGGTATGGGGGGCTTTTAGCAGAGGGAGTCACCGTGTCGCCCACATACTCAGTATATTAGGAGTGAAGAGGTTTAGTTTGCGAAGAATTGCTCATAAATACTACTATTAGGACCATTATGCTACTACAGTACCAACTAATACTACTAGTACTCTAATAATACTACAACACCACACTACTACCGTAATACCGCAATGCTACTATTACACTATTAATACTTCTATACCACTCTACTAATACTACAATATTACTAGTGCTCTATTAATACTATAACACCACACAACTAATACAACAATACTACTATTACTCTATTAATACTACAATACCACACTACTAATTCTACGATACTACTAGTACTCTATTAATACTACAATACCACAATACTACTATTACTCTATTAATACTACAACACCACACTACTAATACTACAATACTATTACTCTTTTAATACTACAATACCACACTACTAATGCTACAATTACACTATCAATACTACGATATCACGCTACTAATACTACAATGCTACCTTTACACCATCAATACTACGATACCGCATTACTCAATACTACTATTGCACTAGGATACTATGATACCACACTACTAAAATTACAATACTACTAACACTACTGCTGCAATGCTGCTACTACTACACTATTACTAATAATATGATACTATGCCACTAATACTAGTAATACTACACTACTACTACAATAGTACATATACACTGTTGCTACAAATATTATATTACAGCTGATACTATTAATCTTGTACTACTATTAATACTGCAATTCTACAACTACATTACTGTTGCTAATGCTATCCCGCTGTGTTCACTACTCATACTACAATAAAACAACTACAATACTGCTACTAATACCTTGCTACTACTGACACTACTACAACTAAACTAATGCTACAAACACTATCAGGGTTATTCAGAGAAAGGTGAAACTCTGGAGAACGTTTGGAGAAGTGAAAATTCTAGGTCAAAATACCCAAACCAGAAAAATTCTCCCATTCATCTCACTTTCCAAATCGGCTATTTTGACCTAGAATTTTCACTTCTCCAAAAGTTCTTCAGAGTTTCACCTTTGTCTGAATAACCCTGTAAAGTACAATTGATACTACTAATACTGCAATACTACAACGGCACTACTGCTATTAATAATATACTACTAACACTACAATACTAGAACTACAATACAGCTACTAGTACTATACTACTGCTGACACTACTAATACTATGATACTGCTTCTAATACTAATAATACGATGTCACAACTACACTACTTTTACTGATACTATAATACTGCTAATACGATGGTTTTAGTACTATAACACTACTTCATTACTATAGCCAATGTTACTAGTAGTAATAATAATTGCATTAATAAACGCAGCAATGCTTCCTGTTGCCGGAGACAGTTACACGGCGAATTCAGCTGATTATTAAAGTCGTTCATAGCGCATTAAACCCAGGATTGTGGATTAGCTGTAATTGTTGATACATTTAATTATCGAAGTCACAGCCCGAAGTAGTAAGAAATGTCATTTAGAGCTTCCTGCGCCGCAGGATTTACATTAAATCACAGCATCAACTACAGGAACAAACAATGTTACTCTAGAATAACTCAGATTTTTATGACAAAGCAGAGCAAGCTTCCCACCAAAAGAAATCTTCCCCTCCACCACCTCCACGCAGGGTATTTTCTTCACTATTGCTTTTATCGCCGTTGCAGTTACCAGTGATATAGGACGTGTTAATGCCATTATCACCCAAAACCTTCCTATCACTGATACTATGTAAACTAGGGCTGTCAGATTAGCCACGATTTCCTGGACGCATGTTATTCTTTTATGCAGAGGGGAGCACAGGGAAAAGTGCTGCCCTGCAACATGTATAATCCATATGATGCAGGAAGGATATCGAGGCAGGTCACCTGGGATTCGTTACCTGCAGCGTATGGATTCTACAAGCTGCTGGGTGTCACTTTTCATGAACTGCCCATCCGCATGAATAAATTATATGATCCAAGAAACCATGGCCAATCTGGCAACTCTAATGTAAACACGTGACCCAAACAGAAAATGGCAAATTTTAGGTCAAGAACACCTCAAGGTTTTTTTTCCCTTTAAATTCTCCTAAGCCAGTGTTCCTACATAGCTCCGGCTGAAATTGTGCAGTACACACCGTTACCTTGTCATCCTCCCTCAACTCATGGTTTAGTGAATAAGCCCCTGTAAGGTTCACGGATATGCCAGGAAATTGGTTAAATTGTTACCAAGCTTCATTTGACCTTCAGGCTTATTCAGAAAAAGGGGAAAACCAGGAAAATTGGTAGGAGAAGAGAACAATCTAGACCAAATAGCTGATTTGGAAAGTGAGATAAATGGGAGAATTTGTCTGGTTTGGATATTTTGACCTAGAATTTTCACTTCTCCAGTCATTCTCGTGAGTTTCACCTTTCTTTGAATAGCCTGATAGCAATGATGGAGGAACCCGCTGGGGAGTGATCAGCGTGTGCCTCACACTCCTTTTTATTCTGTTTCTGTATTTTGCACGTTTTATAGGTCCTCGTGGCGTCTCGGAATACTGAAAATGGAAATGTTTTGTATTGCTTGTTTTGTTTTCTTTCTGGAAGTTGTGTTTGAAGTTAGACGTGTTTATTTACTAATCATCACAAGCTGTGAATACAATAGAAGCAGAGCAGGTAGATTATTAACCACTGAGTTATTTATTGGTGTATTTGCAGTATCAGTGATACAATGTAAGGGCCTATTGTGTAGCCACTTGCTCTGTCCTTTCATGACAGTGTGTTGCTGATTACTGGAAGGAGATAGTGGGGATAATATAGCTTTTACAGAAGCTTTCTAGCACTTTGATCTTGTGAGGGTATCAGGGCAGCGTAAACTCATATAAATGCACCCCTTCAGTCCCCACACAGGCACCTTACAACAAACGTCCTTAAAAATAAATAAATAAATATATATTAGCATCTGCTACAATTTATGTATTCTCCATATCTCACAGGAATATATATATATATATATATAGTATATTCTCCATATCTCACAGCAACATATATATACAGTATATTCTCCATATCTCAGAGCAATATATATATACAGTATATTCTCCATATCTCACAGCAATATATATATACAGTATATTCTCCATATCTCACAGCAACATATATATATACAGGACTTTTTAAAGAACCATATGCAACTAAAATGACATCAATTGGTTTTGTAATACAGTAGTAAATGTTTCTTTTGTGAATTCTTCATTGACACAATTATTCAACCCCTTAAAGACTACCACTCTGAAGAACAGAGGTTCATTCAAGTGTTTTCAATCAGGTATTGAAAACACCTGTGGATGTCACGGAGCAGCAATAAAGCATAATAAGCACCAATTAGGCAGCTTTAAAATGACTGTGATACTCAGCTCCTTCTAGACATTTACTGGTGTGGTTACAAACATGGTGAAGTCAAGAGAATCGTCCAGGAAGACAAGAGAAGAGGTGATTACTCTTCACAGGAAGGGCAATGGCTATAAGAAGATTGCAAAGATGTTAAACATACCAAGAGAGACCATAGGAAGCATCATTCGCAAATTCAAGGCAAAGGGCACTGTTGAAACGCTACCTGGTCGTGGCAGAAAGAAGATGCTGACTTCGACTGCTGTGCGCTACCTGAAGCGTAGAGTGGAAAAAAGTTCCTGTGTGACTGCTGAGGAACTGAGAAAAGATTTGTCAGATGTGGGTACTGAAGTTTCAGCTCCGACAATACAGCGCACACTGCGTAATGAAGGCCTCCATGCCAGAACTCCCAGGCGCACCCCCTTGCTGTCTCCAAAGAATAAGAAGAGTCGACTGCAGTATGCCAAAAGTCATGTGGACAAACCACAGAAGTTTTGGGATAGTGTTCTGTGGACTGATGAAACAAAATAACAACTGTTTGGGCCCATGGATCAACGCTATGTTTGGAGGAGGAAGAACAAGGCCTATGAAGAAAAGAACACCTTGCCTACTGTGAAGCATGGCGGGGGCTCAATCATGCTTTGGGGCTGTTTTGCTTCTGCAGGTACAGGGAAACTTCAGCGTGTGCAAGGTACCATGAATTCTCTTCAGTACCATGAGATATTGGATGACAATGTGATGCAGTCCGTCACAAACCTGAGGCTTGGGAGACGTTGGACCTTTCAACAGGACAATGATCCCAAGCATACCTCCAAGTCCACTAGAGCATGGTTGCAGATTAAAGGCTGGAACATTTTGGAGTGGCCATCGCAGTCACCTGACTTAAATCCGATTGAGAACCTCTGGTGGGACTTAAAGAAAGCAGTTGCAGTGCGCAAGCCTAAGAATGTGACTGAACTGGAGGCTTTTGCCCATGACGAATGGGCGAAGATACCCGTAGATCGCTGCAAGACACTTGTGTCAAGCTATGCTTCACGTTTAAAAGCTGTTATAACTGTAAAAGGATGTTGTACTAAGTACTAAGATTGAATGTCACTTGGGGGTTGAATAAAACTGATAATGATGTGAGCACAGAAAAGACATTTGTGGTTATTTCATTATAAATGTTATGTTATATTTGTCTGACCTACACGTGCCTCTTTGATTTAATTGTAAGCAAGATGACTGAATGATCAAAATCAATGTCAAACTGGCCAAAACACTCAATTTCAGTGGGGGTTGAATAATTTTGAACACAACTGTATATATGTTCCCTAAAATGATATACTCCTTAGCATGCTTTTGTTCTTGTGCAGGAAGTGGTGCATTATCTGAGATTATAAATAAATAAATTAATTAAGGATTTTACCAGGAAGGATATATTGAGATTTCTCACGTTTTCAGTATGTCCTGGGTTCAACAACATTGAATTGTTACAGTCGTTACTGGCTGGATGGAGTAGAGGTAACATCACTGCTCTATAACCGTGGAGAGAAACTGTGGAGACACAGGTTTGAATCCTGGCCAGAGCACATCTCCAGTAAGTGTCCTAACGGTACATACTCGCCACCCAGGACATACTTGAAATTAGAGAAATCTCAATGTATCCTTCCTGGAAAAATACTTAAAAAAAATAAAATACAGAGTAATAAAATGCAAGATATTAAAAACAACAACACAAACATACAGATTAAAACAGAAAATAAATATGAAGGGAATATATTCACTATGTTACATGTTTACAGGTGCATTCTGTGTATAGTCACTGTGTTACATGTTTACAGTTGCATTCTGTATATAGTCGCTGTGTTACATGTTTACAGGTGCATTCTGTATATAGTCACTATGTTACGTGTTTACAGGTGCATTCTGTATATAGTCACTTGTTACATGTTTACAGGTGCATTCTGTATATAGTCACTATGTTACATGTTTACAGGTGCATTCTGTGTATAGTCACTGTGTTACATGTTTAAAGGTGCATTCTGTATATAGTCATTATGTTACATGTTTACATGTGCATTCCGTATATAGTCACTATGTTACATGTTTACAGGTGCATTCTGTATATAGTCACTATGGTACATGTTCACAGGTGCATTCTGTATATAGTCACTATGTTACATGTTTAAAGGTGCATTCTGTATATAGTCACTATGTTACATGTTTACAGGTGCATTCTGTATTTAGTCACTATGTTACATGTTTACAGGTGCCTTCTGTGTATATATAGTCACTGTGTTACAGGTTTACAGGTGCATTCTGTATATAGTCACTATGTTACATGTTTACAGGTGCATTCTATATATAGTCACTATGTTACATGTTTACAGGTGCCTTCTGTGTATATATAGTCACTGTGTTACAGGTTTACAGGTGCATTCTGTATATAGTCACTATGTTACATGTTTACAGGTACATTCTGTATATAGTCACTATGTTACATGTTTACAGGTGCATTCTGTATGTCAGTGTTTCCCAAACCTGTCCACGGGACCCTCAACCAGGCCAGATTTTGCAGATCACCTTGGGGAAATACAGATTGAATCCTGCAATCACTGAGCAGCAAATCATATCACCTGTGCTGCGCTTCAGATATCTGGCAAACCTGGCGAGGTGGAGGGTCCTGAGGACAGGTTTGGGAAACACTGCTGTATATAGTCAATATGTTACATGTTTACAGGTACATTCTGTATTTAGTCACTATGTTACATGTTTACAGGTGCATTCTGTATATAGTCACTATGTTACATGTTTACAGGCGCATTCTATATATAGTCACTATGTTACATGTTTATAGGTGCATTCTGTATATAGTCACTATGTTACATGTTTACAGGTGCATTCTGTGTATAGTCACTGTGTTACATGTTTACATGTGCATTCCGTATATAGTCACTATGTTACATGTTTACAGGTGCATTCTGTATATATTCACTGTTACATGTTTACAGGTGCATTCTGTATATAGTCACTATGGTACATGTTCACAGGTGCATTCTGTATATAGTCACTATGTTACATGTTTACAGGTGCACTCTGTATTTAGTCACTATGTTACATGTTTACAGGTACATTCTGTATATAGTCACTATGTTACATGTTTACAGGTACATTCTGTATTTAGTCACTATGTTAAAAGTTTACAGGTGCATTCTGTATATAGTCACTATGTTACATGTTTACAGGCGCATTCTATATATAGTTACTATGTTACATGTTTATAGGTGCATTCTGTATATAGTCACTGTGTTACATGTTTACAGGTGCATTCTGTATATAGTCACTATGTTACATGTTTACAGGTGCATTCTGTATATAGTCACTATGTTACATGTTTACAGGTGCATTCTGTATATATTCACTATGTTACTTGTGTCTTGTTTACAGGTGCATTCTGTATATATTCACTATGGTACATGTTTACTAGGGATGTCAAACTCCACCCCCACAGATGTTTATGGCCTACAAACCCCCGAATTCGTTGAATGCAATAGATGGGCAGGGAATCATGGGAGCTGTAGTTTAGAAAAATCTGGAAGGGCCAGAGTTTGACACCCCAGACTTACAGGGTTATTCAGAGAAAAGTGAAACTCAGGAGAATGACTGGAGAAAGGAAAATTCTAGGTCAAAATAGACAAACCAGAAAAATTCTCCCATTTATCTCACTTTCCAAATCGTCTATTTTGACCTAGAATTTTTACTTCTCCGAAAGCTCTCCAGAGTTTCACCTTTCTCTGAATAACCCTGTTAGACGGTAATAATTCAACCTTAAATAGGCATTCCGGTGCTTTTAGTAAATTCAGTCTGATACAAGAAGCCTTTCAGCAATTGAATGATTTACTTATTTTCTGTGTACAAAGAGTTAATCCTATGTATCCAGTAGTCCAGGAGATAGTGCAGACTCAGCTCTGTGATCCTTATCTTCCTGGATCACAGCTCAGGGTGGAAACATCTGTCTTTTGCAGGAAGGGGATTGAGATCAGGTTACAGATTTACAAGTATTTATAAAGCGCCAACAACTTCTGCAGCGCTGTACAATGGATGGGACATAATAGTGGTTACAGAGAAGAAGTAGAGCTACACTTGATTAGCTAAAAAAAGCAGAAAAATGTAATTATTTGATAGTTCTTTACAAAGATTTAAAGGGAATCGTAAGGCAGTCAGAATCTATTGGGGCAGATCGGAACACTGCAAAGCTGTCCCTTTAAGAGTATCGGATGCCGTCACTGTGATTGTATTCAGATCAGCAGGAGAGTTTCGGTCACTGAGATAACACAATGGCTATTATTTACTCATTGACCAATTTGATGACAATCAGCTGGAAAACTTTAGGTCAAAACGGAACAAAACTGGGAAAGTTAAAAAAAACAACAACAAAACAACGGCTCAGTAGGATTAAGGAATTTGTTTTCCTCCTTCAGATACTTTGATCTGATCTTGCAAGTAAATCCCTGACACAGCAGACCAGTTTCCACTTTTGGAACTACATGTCCCATGATGCTTAGTCACAGATAAGACTGGCAGAGGATCATGGAACGTGTAGTTCAGAAACAATTGGGATGCCAAGATTCGCTATTGCTGCCCCAAAGCTGACTGGAGGTCATATCGACCAGAGCAAGGGAACTGATTGGCTCTTAAATATGTGAGTGCACTATTATATATATATATATACACAAAACACCAAGAAAGATGTCTTAGATGCAACCGCTTAGTTTTTGAGGTTGAGTGCCTTCTTCTGTTGATGGAACATCGACACAATTCTAACATCTTTGGCTCTATACACCACCACAATGGAGTTGAAATGAAACAAACACAATGTGCTTTAACTGCAGACTGTCAGCTTTAATTTGAGGGTATGTACATCCAACTCAGGTGACCGGTGTAGGACTTACAGCAGTTTGCAGATGTGCCTCCCACTTGTTAAGGGACCAAAGGTAATGGGACAGAATAATAATCATAAATCAAACTCTCCCTTCTTAACCCTTTCACTGCTGAGGACGTGTGGGGACTCTTAAGGAAAGATAGGGGGTTCCTTTTAACCCCGATATCTCCCGACTTTTGGCAGCTAGCAGGGTCATTTCCAAAGATACCAAACATGACCATGTTTAAAGTAAAGAAAAAAATAAATAAAAGAATAAAAACGTGTTTCTTTTTAAGACGTGAAATGGCTCAGCAGTGAAGGGGTTAATACTTGGTTGCAAATCCTTTGCAGTCAATCACAGCCTGAAGTCTGGAACGCATAGACATCACCAGACGCTGGGTTTCATCCCCGGTGATGCTCTGCCAGGCCTCTACTGCAACTGTCTTCAGTTCCTGCTTGTTCTTGGAGCATTTTCCCTTCAGTTTTGTCTTCAGCAAGTGAAATGCATGCTCAATGGGATTCAGGTCAGGTGATTGACTTGGCCATTGCATAACATTCCACTTCTGTCACTTCAAAAACGCTTTGGTTGCTTTTGCAGTATGTTTTGGGTCATTGTCCATCTGCACTGTGAAGCGCCGTCCAATGAGTTCTGCAGCATTTGGCTGAATGTGAGCAGATAATATTGCCCGAATTTCAGAATTCATCCTGCTGCTTTTGTCAGCAGTCACATCATCAATTTATTTATTTATATTTATTTATTTATTTATAAAGGATTTTACCAGGAAGGATACATTGAGATTTCTCTTGTTTTCAAGAATGTCCTGGGTTCAAGAACATTGAAGTGTTACAGTTACAGAAATACAAAGTAATACAATGCAAGATATTAAAAAACAACACAAATATACAGATTAACAGAAAATAAATATGTAGGAAATAGTCATTATGTTACATGTATACAGGTGCATTCTGTATTGAGGTATGTTAGTAAGGAGCTCTTGAGTGACATAAGACTGGAAGATTTGATGGTGTCTGGGAGGTTATTCCATAATTGTGGTGCTCTGTAGGTAAATGAGGACCGAGCTGCTGTCTTTTTGTATTGTGGTATAGCAAGTAAGCTGCTGGTCCTGGAACGGAGGTTATAGGATGAGGAAGCTGGTGGGGGAAGCAGCCTATTCAGGTAGGGTGGCAGCCTCCCAGAAAAGCTCTTAAACACCAGGTTGGAAAGGTGAAGGGTGCGTTTAGACTCCAGCGACGGCCAGTTTAGCTCTTTTAACATGTCACAATGGTGGGTCATGTAGTTACATTGTAATGCAAAGCGGCAGAATAAGTTATACAATGTAGTAAGTTTCTGGAGGTGTGTTTGCGGGGCGGCTGCATACACTACATCTCCGTAATCAATAGCCGGCATAAGCATTTGCTGTACAATCTACTTTCTTACCGCGGGGCTCAGGCAGGATTTGTTTCTGTACAGGGCACCTAGTTTGGGGTAAAGTTTAGATGAGAGTTTTTCGATGTGGGGGCCAGAGGATAGATTTGGGTCCAACCACATACTTAGATATTTGAGAGAAGTGACTGTGGTCAGCGTGCCATTTGATTTTGTCCTGACACATAGATGGGGATTTTGCAATTTGTGTAGTTTAGGTTTTGTTCCAAAGAGCATCGTTACAGTTTTGTCATTATTTTAAAAAAGTTTGTTGTGTTTGATCCACTTTTCTACCTCTGTGAATTGTTCTTGCCGCACGGCTTCCAGCTGCCGGAGATTTGGTTTGCTGGTATAGATTAAATACAAGAGAACCAGTTCCATTGGCAGCCATACATGCCCACGCCATGACACTACCACCACCATGCTTCACTGATGAGGTGGGTATGCTTAGGATCGTGAGCAGCTCCTTTCCTTCTCCATACTCTTCTCTTCCCATCACTCTGGTACAAGTTGATCTTGGTCTCATCTGTCCATAGGATCTTGTTCCAGAACTGTGAAGGCTTTGTTAGGTGTTGTTTGGCAAACTCTAACCTGGCCTTCGTGTTTTTGAGGCTCACCAATGGTCTACATCTTGTGGTGAACCCTCTGTATTCACTCTGGTGAAGTCTTCTCTTGATTGTTGACTTTGACACACATACACCTACCTCCTGGAGAGTGTTCTTGATCTGGCCAACTGTTGTGAAGGGTGTTTTCTTCACCAGGGAAAGAATTCTCACCTCTCAATTCTGAGAATTCTCAATTCTCAATTCTCAGAATCATCCACCACAGTTGTTTTCCGTGGTCTCCCGGGTCTTTTGGTGTTGCTGAGCTCACCGGTGCGTTCCTTCTTTTTGAGAATGTTCCAAACAGTTGTTTTGGCCATGCCTAATGTTCTTGCTATCTCTCTGATGGGTTTGTTTTGTTTCTTCTGCCTAATGATGGCTTGCTTCACTGATAGTGACAGCTCTTTGGATCTCATCTTGAGAGCTGACAACAACAGATTCCAAATGCAAATAGCACATTTGAAATGAACTCTGGGCCTTTTATCTGCACATTGTAATTGGGGTAATGAGGGAATATCACACACCTGGCCATGGAACAGCTGAGAAGCCAATTGTCCCTTAACAAGTTGGAGGCACATCTGCAAACTGCTGTAAGTCCTACACGTTCACCTGAGTTGTATGTACATACTCTCAAATTAAAGCTGACAGTCTGCAGTTAAAGCACATTGTGTTTGTTTCAATCCAACTCCATTGGGGTGGTGTATAGAGCCAAAGATGTTAGAATTGTGTCGATGTCATAATATTTCTGGACCTGACTGTATATATATATATATATATATATAGTAGTTTTTCTGGAGCATCGTGGGATAGGAAGTTTGGAAAAATCCTAGGTGCCAAGGTTCGCCATGACTGCAGCCAGAGATGTCCAAACTCCGGCCCCCCAGATGATCCTGAACTACAACTCCCAGAAATCTCTGACTGCATTAGATGGATGGATGGAGAAGCATGGGAGTTGTAGTTCATGGACAACTGGGGTGCCGTAGTTTGGACATCCCTGACTGTAGCAGACCATGAGTTGGCAACATCAGCCCTCCTGATGTTTTAGAACTACATCTCCCATGATGCTCTGTCACGCATTCATTTTTCTGAGCCTCGCGGCGCACGTAGTTCGAAAACATCTGGAGGGCCATGGTTGCTTATCACCCCCCCCCCCTGTAGATCCTCAAAAAACTAAAATAAAAACTAAAATGCAGTTTTTGGTGCTTTTTTATAAACATAATAGTTATATCCGCCCTGTATACTGTATGTATGTATGTTTCGTAAGGTGCGTTTACTGTGTTTTCACCTTCACGACATCCCGTTTTTTCTGTATTTTTCTTGCAGTCTCCGTCCCCTTCCTGATCTGCGAGCTGGGATTGGTCGCCCCGGTCCACCGAGGTTTTTTTTGCGATGACACGAGTATCCGATACCCGCGGACGAAAGGGGACACCGTGAGCGACACGGTGCTGATCAGCGTGGGGATCCTCGTCACGACCCTTGCTGTGAGTGTGGGGGGAAAAAAACAAAAACAACGACAGCAACAACAACAACAACAAAAATCCCACTTAATTTAAAAATAAAAAGTATCCTGGACATTTCTCAACATTTTATATGATCCTGATGACGACAGGCAATAAAACTATAAAATATAGGGGCCCTGTTCCCCTCTTGCCGGGAGAGCACCGAGCGCTCTTTGAATAACCCCCTTTAGTATCTACCACAACGCGACAAGTGGCAACAGCAGCTCATAACGCTGTAAGAGGGATATTGGCAGCACCAAACACTCCAAAATGTTTTTAGGACTACAGAAGTTATTCAGAGAGAGCCGATCTGGCCCCGAAATGTCACCGAGCAGTGAATTTCCCCGTACGGTGACATTTTGGAGCCATTCGTCTATTCAGAGAGCAGGCAGTTCGCCAACTTTTGGCGAATTGCCTGCATGTACGGTGTCTGTTCGGCGGCAGTGAAATCCCCCATAGAGAAGCAATGGTTAATCTATTCACAGACACCGAAAAGCAGAGAAAAGTTGCTGAAATGTCCTGCTGTTCGGTGGTCTCATTCGGCAGGTTTATTCAGGCGAATCCCATAGGCTTCAATGTTAAAAATATCCCTGTTTTTACTCTAATAAACCGTTCATTCTTTTAATCTGCAGCAAAAAGTCTCTTTATTTATTTTTAAGGATCTTTTAGGCATTTTTTGGGACATTTTCAGCAAAAAAAATGTTGTTTTTTTTAATAGCTTTTTTTCTGTAAAAGACCTTTTTATTATCATTCATTGGACCTTTATATGTAAATTCCAGGCATATACGTCCAGTAGTTTTTTTTACATTCAACGTTTCAGTTTTGACACTTTCAATGGTTTTGTTGCTTTTTTTTTACTACCCTGTTCATCGGCTTGTCGGCTTTTTCCAGCGGCTGGTCGTGCGCTGTGTTCAGCGGATTGTCGGCTTTTTGTTCGGAGGCGTCCAGCGAGTTTGTGGCGGATTGTCAGATGCGCTCGGGATTTTATCAGCGGTTATCGGATCGATAAGAAATTTTGGATTGTATCGTCAGCCGTTTCCACCGATTATTTTTATTTTTTAATTTTTTTTTCTGATTTTGCAGTGGGTTTTTTTGTCTGTTCCCTGCACTCTGGGGACCCTGCAGTGAATGCTGAATTCACCGCAGGGTCGGGAATTAGATTTCCTGAAGTGCGGGGAACGAGAGAGCACCGATATGTCGGTGACATTTCGGTCCTCACTGAATAACCCCTTAAAAGGCTATAGGAGCTAAGAATTGTACAAAGTAATGATTACAATAACTAGGCCTGCCTACAGGGCTGCCATCAGAAATCTTGGGGCCCCTTACTGAACCATTGGGTCGGGCCCCCTGCATTTTTATGAGTTTTACTCTAGTGTTTACCACTAGACGAGCTGCACAGGTTTTGCCAAGGGCCAGGTCCCCCAATGGAGCCAATGTGCCCTTGAACATATCATGGGCTGTTACCCCCATGGCGGTTCTGGCTATCTATAACAAAGAATAGCATATCCAGCTCTTTATTCTGTGTATTTTGGTATTATAACTCATAACGTGTAGCAATGACTTTTTTTCTGTGTCGGAGATGGCCAGGTGAGCACATAAAGCTGTCTGCAAAAGAAAAATAAGTCTGTGTCTCTTTTCACAGATTGTTTTTGGCGAATGTCACCGTGTGAGCAAGCAGCGCGGCATGAACACCTGCCCCAGAGAAGGTTATTTATCGGCCATATACCGCCAGCTCCTCCCTT
The DNA here is from genome assembly GCA_009667805.1 of Leptobrachium leishanense. Classification (NCBI taxonomy): domain Eukaryota; kingdom Metazoa; phylum Chordata; class Amphibia; order Anura; family Megophryidae; genus Leptobrachium; species Leptobrachium leishanense. The sequence goes on along the minus strand of CM019065.1, from coordinate 32,840,994 downwards.
TCCTGTTTGGCTCGGCCCTCGGGCAATCTCTAACGAATACTGCCAAGCTGAGTGCAGGCCGCCTGAGGCCCAATTTCCTTTCTGTTTGCCAGCCGGAAGCTCTGAACTGCACAACCGGTTACATAGAGACATACCGGTGCACAGGAGACCCTGGAGCTGAGGCAGAGGCCAGGTGAGCTTTATCTCTATTATGATCATTTAATAATCTTATTCCACACCTTGATTATTATTATTGTCATTTTAATTAGTTCCTTTTAGGAACACAAACAATTTCCGATATGATAATAAAGCAACATCAATCCATTTCCTTTTGAGTTAAATAAAGTAATGGTGCGGTGGACAACCTTGTGGGGTGCTTTGCAGATTTTTATTTATAGAGGGATACTTTATAAAAAATGGAGTTCCCTTTTCTAAAAAGAATTTCGCCAAATTTTACTCACCTTTTCTGCCTCATCGAATGCAGCTCCTCCTCTTCGGCTCATGGACTCCCAAACCTGGACGTCCCTGAAGCTTTACTATGCAACTTGAGTATTGTAGGAACTGCAAAATGCACAGCGCTATGGGACTCGCACTATTACGCACACAAGTTTCATAGCGCCTGTGCAGAGCAATGGATCGTAGCTGCGCGCATGCACAGATCCGATCCATCGGCTGCCTCTCTGAAAACACTTGCAACAGGTCTCAGACGGTGATGTTGGTATGCTCTCTCAATCTGGTGACCGGCAGCTGGGAAATTCAAAAATCCCAATTGCGGCGGACTATGGGTGGGTGGAGGAAACTCTTCCACTTCATCCTGTAATTTCACCATATGTGGGGGTGCTGGAGAGAGGAGTGGGTCAGACTCCTCACACCCTGAGCACAAAAAAGATAAAGTGGTCAGGATGTACAGAGTGCCCCCTTAATTTTTCCGTTTTTGGAAACTGTTATGATTGTGCACAGTCTTTTAATTGTTAAGTTTTTAATAATGAAATATATTTGCAGTCAATAAGAAAGTTAAAATATATTTACAATAAATGCCCCTCCCCCAACACAGCTGTTTTAGCTAAGGCTAAGGTCAGACGAAAGCATTTTTAACGTGCGTTTAGACGCACGAAATCACGGCCGTGCTAGCAGCAAATGACGTCCAATGCCGGGTAACATACGAAGAACGGCCGCACGAAAGTTCGTCCGCGCAACGCAAGTGGCAAACGAACGCATTTTTTCTAGAACGTCAAACCGCTACTACTGACGTACAGAGTGCGCTGCGTCCGCATAGCGGCGTGTTTGCGTGATTGGGAGACGTCAGACGCTGCTAATGTCCGGCCAACATAACGTCGAGACGCAAAAAGTGTTTTATTGATGATCCGTACAAAATCACGGACGAAAATGCGCATCGTATGACCGCTATCGCGTATTCCGTGAAAAAATACGTCCATTCGTTCGAACGCACTTTTTCACGGACAGCGCGAAAAATGCGTTAGTCTGGCCCTAGCCTTAGTCGATTCCTTTTCGTCGACCCTAGCCTTAGTCGATTCCTTTTCGCCGACCCTAGCCTTAGTCGATTCCTTTTCGCCGACCCTATTCAACGCAGGGTTACCGTAGCACACCAAAGGTGTCTCCACATATCGCTGAACTGCAGGGGGGAAAAAAACGGAACTCTCCTATTTTCCTAATAAGTATTTAAATCAATAAAAATGCCTTAAAATGTGTCTAAATAATATTAAAATGTACTTTAAAAAATAATAAAAAAGGTCTGTTACAGAATAAAAAAGAATTGCCTTTTAAAAAAATTGGGAAACAAAAATTTTGTCTAGAAAAATAATATGTGTTCTATAAAATACATAAAATAATAAAAACAATATCATTTTTTTACATTGAATCTTATGGGATTCGCCTGTTTAAACCTGTCAAACTGAAACAATGAAAATCAGGGCATTTCACTGACACTTCGGTGCCGTTTGGCATTCTGTGCATAGAATAACCATTACTATTCTGTGGGACAATTTTGCTGCTGCCGAAAATCGGGGAACTGCACCATATGCCGCTGTCAATTTTCCAGTATTTGGCAAATTGACAGCTTAGCCATTCGGTGCAATTCGGTGGCAAGTTCGCTGCTTAGTAAATAACCCCTATAAGTAAAGCGAAGCTTCCCTTATCGCTGCTTGGATTTCACTTTTGTGGGTCACCAGCATTTTTCACAGTTGCAATAATGGCGATTTTCAACGGTGTTTGCAACATCGGCAAACACAGAGCTGTCAGAATAACCCCACAAAGGAATACCCACTTATAGTTTATTTACCATCCCTGGAATCATTCGGAATTGGGTGGGGAATCCAAATATTTAAGAATAATTTGTCGAATTTGAATAGAAAAGTCACAACTTTTTCCAGCATTTCAGCCTAATAACATTGAGAGAAACAGAGGGTTTTATGAGGGTCCTGAGAACGAGCTATGGCACTAGTGGCCTGCTCTATGGTGGGGCCCGCTCAGGTCTCACAAGGTTTTAGCTTGATCGTCGGGTGTTCTATATCTCTCCTACAGGGATGACATCCTTGGCATTTCTATACTGGCCACCCTTTCTGGGTGTAGCAGTCTGATTTGCATTTGGAGCAGTTGTCCTGTCCTTGTAATGGCACAATCGAGCTAATACCTTGTGAGACCTGAGCGGGCCCCGCCGTAGAGCAGGCCACTAGTGCTGTTGATCATTCTCTGGACCCCCACAAACCCCTTTTTTCTCACTACAAGTCTACAGGGTAATCCAGATGTGGATCCCTTGCTCGAGGTGCCTAGAGGGGTGTCAGCTATACCCTCCTGACGAGGCCTAACAAGGTCAAAACGATCTTTGGGGTTGCTGCATCTCACGTGCAGGGATGACGTCCTTGGAATTTCAGTACTGGCCACCCTTTCTGGGTGATAGCATCTGATTTGCATATGGAGCAGTTGTCCCTGTAATGGCACAAGCAAGCTAAAACCTTGTGAGACCTGAGCGGGCCCCACCGTAGTGCACGCCATTAGTGCCGTTGTTCATTCTCAGGAGAGGACCCTCAGAAAACCCCTTTTTTGCTCAATACTTACCATTCCCTGGAAAATTCCCACCCATTCTCAACTTAACGTCACCGGTGGTAATCCTCAGTGTGGCTCGGGGGTTAAATTTCAGTACCAAAAACGGTAACCCCGAGCCACACTCAGGCTGGTACACACATTGTCCCGGCTTCCCCCGATGTCCTTCCACAGTCTCCTCGGGACGATCGCAGGGTCCTTCTTCCGGGTTCCCTTCCCTACGCGTGCCGTGACGCAGGGGGGTGGGACCCGACGGGAGATGAAAAGAAAAAATAATAAGAATTAAAAAATCCTATCCAAAAAATGTACCTCTTTGACATTAAAAATAATGTCATATATCCAAAAAATTTACCACTTTGACATTAAAAATAATGTCCTAATCAGAACGCCGGGGAGGTTAATGAATTGATTTATTTATCGGGGGGAGGGTAGCCGCAGGACATATCAGCTGATCTTTGACATAATGTAAGTAACTGTAGCTTGTGACTGTGTGTTTATAGAGCTTTACTGTATAAAATAATTAGATTTTTTTTCAAATTTTTTTTCTAGGAAATCCTTCTACTCTGGACATGCCTCGTTCTCCTTGTACTCCATGCTGTATCTCACAGTAAGTCCTCATTGAGCAAGCGGCTCGTGACAAGTTTTTCTGAAAATAAGGAAGTTTCATATTTATGAGACGTGGAGCGCTCGTCCGTAGCTCGGGTTCATTTTAGGTTTGAGGTTGCACAGTGGTCACGTTGTAACGTTTACGTTTAAGGCTAGGGTCAGACGAACGCATTTTTCGCGTCGACCGTGGAAAAGTGCGGTCGAACGAACGGACATATTTTTTCACGGAATACGCGGTAGCGGTCATACGATGCGCCTTTTCGTCCGTGATTTTGTACGGATCATCAATAAAACACTTTTTGTGTCTGGACGTTATGTTGGCTGGACATTAGCAGCGTCTGATGTCTCCCAATCACACACACACGCCGCTATGTGGACGCAGCGCACTCTGTACGTCAGTAGTAGCGGTTTGACGTTCTCGAAAAAATGCGTTCGTTTGCCACTTGCGTTGCGCGGACGAACTTTCGTGCGGCCGTACTTCGTGTGTTCCCCGGCATTGGACGTCATTTGCTGCTAGCACGGCCGTGATTTTGTGCGGCTAAACGCACGTTAAAGCTGCGTTCGTCTGACCCTAGCCTAAAGCACCACACGCCACAGAATGACTGCAGGAGGCCTCGACCCTGGAAATAACAGAATCCTTACTCTTCAATGGAAAAAAAAACACATGAAGCACCATTGGTCCCACCATTATTATTTTTCTAGGCACCTATTCCATAGTTATCGGTAAAACGGAGACGGTAAGTAACAGGATCTGCGCCTTCACATTTCCCTTACCATCTCCATTGTACCGTACCTAGTCCGCGTTAGGCCCTCTGTTAGTACCTGGCCCTGGAACGAAGCACAAGGCTGCCAGAAACTGGCAGCAGCGCTGCACGCCACCGCGAACATTGGACTCCATGGAGCCCTGCACCAGGGAGGGATTGCAGAGGGAGACTAGAAACTATTTGTTCCCAGTCTCACTATGTTATGCTCGCGATGAGAGGAAGTAGCAGATCGCACCACCCTCTCCACTGTGGGATGAGAGGTGAGTATTTTTTTTGGGGGGGTCACATGGAATTTTAAAATAAATATATATAGAATTTCAGTTGTTTGTTGAATTAACACTTTCCTTACCAAGATAGAGTATATCGTTCTCAGTACTTGTTGAGCACAGGATTTGGGCTGGATTAAGCCCCTGCACTCTGAGGGCTGAATCAGTCCTCTGAGAGCCCACTCACCCCAGAGGAGGAGTGGTTACTGCGCATAGAGTGTAACTTTAAGGTGAATATAACCTGTGTTGTGAAACGTCATTGATCTGGAGTTCAATTCTTCCAACTCGATGAACGAGGCCAAACATCTCTTCCTGACTCACTTGACCAAGACTTATTATTTAGTGAATAGATTTAAACAAGTGTTAGTTTTGTAATTAAAATTGTGAAAGCTGGAAATGTGGTGATTCTCCCCAAGTTCTCCAGGAGTATATTTGTTTTTTGGTGTTTTAGAGAGGGTAAAGGGAGCACCATGAGAGGTTGACTGCATTGCTTCTTACCCTCTGTGCCCCTAAACCAGCATCAAGGTATCCAGGAATCCATCATGCCATCCCCTATGTCCCTGACCGCCATATTTTTGCAATTGCATTTTTTGTTTGCCTTTATTTTTAAATCTCCCTCTATTTCTGTTGGAAAAAAACCCTCTGTTTCCCTCTCCCCTTCCCCATGCATGGTAACACAGTGTGCTTTTGCACATAATCTTATTCTCTCTTCGCAGCACACACACAGACTGCACTGCTTCTTACCCTCTGCTGTCCCACCCAACCCTCCCCATCCACCCTCCCACCCAGGACAGGTCCCTAATTTCAGGTCTCCTTTCCAGCTGTCTCCACTTCTCTCTCTAATTACTCTCACTAAGCCCAGGCTTCTGGTTCTTCCTATGCTGCCCTGCTAACATCTTCACATTCCCTCTGCCCCATCAGTTTCACCTACCCCAGTCCCTTAGATTGTAAAGTCACGGGATGTCTGAATGAGCACTTGGTTAAGTGCTGTACTACCTGGACAGTTATCCTACGGGCAGGGTCCTCTTTTCATCATGTACGTCACCTGTGTGTGCTCCCTTATTGTAAAGCGCTGCGGAATATGCTGGCGCTGTATAAATGCCTGTAACTGTTACCATGGCTCATGTCCTAAGAAAAGAGTGTGGGAACTCATTGTCATCTCACACAACACTCCATGCCACCCACAAGTCGATACGTTAATATGTATAAATCTGATGGGTTTACGGAATCATTCTGATCATTGTTATACATGATATGTATTTATTGTGACTTAAAATATGATCGGTCCACTATACATAAGCTTCAGAGTGTGGGCCAAATGGAAACGCCATTCCCCATTCAAAAATAATAGAGGAATGGCGTTCCCACGCCTTTCTGCTCGACTTGACTCCTGTACGTTATAAGTTCAGAGGTTGCCTTTTGATTTTTCCTAACCTGGCACAGTCTGCCTTGGGTATAGACATACAAAGTTCTGACTTATGCATATTTCTTCTCACAGTTCTACTTGCAAGTGAGGATGACATGGCGAGGAGCACGTCTCTTGCGTCCCCTCCTTCAGTTTGTTCTAATCCTTCTGGCCTTATACACTGGATTTAGCCGAATTTCAGACTACCGGCACCATCCATCAGACGTGGCGGTGGGGTTCATACAGGGGGCGCTGGTTGCATACTTGGTGGTGAGTTTTCATCTCGTCTCATAATATAAATAAAGGTTTGTTACTAGATCCCACATGAATGATCGTCACAGCGTGAAAAGAGTTTTTCGCAGCTTAGCAACCATTAGCAGGCTATTATTAATAGATAAATACTATCACTGCAGTGCACAGAGCAGCTACATGAAAAATGTCATCGACGAACCTGTGACTTTTAGATGGTTGACAACATTCAACTTATACTGAGATGAATTGATGGAGAATGGCAAAGGTATTGCAAATTTTAAGTCAAAACAAACAGAGGTCTATTTTGTCTTGTCTATACCACACTTATGTCTAGAAATATATACTTTTATAGGGGCACCTTAGAACATGATAGGGGTACATGATAGAAAGATACACTAACAGGGTTATCCAAAGAGATTCGAATTGCTTGAGAAAGGTAACCGAACGCTGAAAATCAGGGTTCGGTTACCTTTCCTGGCCATTCGGCTATCCAGAGAGCAGGCAATTCGCCAAATCCTGTCGAATTGCCTGCACATACGGTGCCTGTTCGGTCCCTGTTCGAGGGCAGTGAAATCCCCATCAAAAAGCACTGCTTCGGCTATTCAGAGAACACAAACCAGCAGTGAAAGGTTCCCCTAATGCCCTGCCATTCGGTGGTTTAATTCGGCAAATTTATTCAGGAGAATCCCATAGACTTCAATGTTAAAAATATTCCCGTTTTAATTCAATATCTAATAAACCGTTCATTATAAAATTCTTCAGCAAAAAGTCTCTTTATTTATAGATTTTTTAGGATACTTTAAGCATTTTTCTGAATTTTTAAAAAAAAAAAAAAAGTCCGATTTTTTTTTTTTTTTTTTTTCAGTTTGCTTATTTTTTTTGTAACAGCCCTCTTTATTATCATTCCCTGGACCTCCTGTGAAAATTTCAGACATTTTCGCTCAGTAGTTTCTTTGCAAACAGCGTTTCTTTTTCCCAGATTCATACAAATGGTTTTTCTAATTTATTCACTGCCTCCTCTACGTCACAGCTGCTTCGGCTCTGTGTGATTCGGCTCCTGTTCGGCTCCTGTTCGGCTCCTCTTCGAAGGTTAATCCAGATGTTTTTGCTTGTTTTCATAGTGCATTCGGTTAGTTTTCGTCAGGTTTTCGGCAGCTTTTCCCTGCAATTCGGGGACCCTGTGGTGCTTGCTGAATACACCGCAGGGTCACCGAAATGCAATCGGCAAAAGGAACCGAATTGAAGAGAACGAAAAGTCACCGAACGTGCGGTGACTTTTCGAATCTCTTTGGATAACCCTGTATGTTTCACTGTAAAAAAAAAAAAAAACAGCTGATAGTTTTTCTAAATTTTGCATTATATTTTATGTTTATTTATTAAATACTAATTTAATAGTAAGTTGGCATATGGTCCTTCTATTTCAGGTTTGGGCTATGTTATAATATATTGGTTAGATTGATAGGTACATATACAGATTGATATCAAATGAGACAGAAAGAGTCGGATAGCTAAAGAGATGGATAGCTACAGAGACGGTTAGCTAAAGAGACGGATAGCTATAGAGATGGTTAGCTATAGAGACAGATAGCTACAGAGACGGATAGCTTCAGAGACGGATAGCTATAGAGATGGTTAGCTAAAGAGATGGATAGGCTAGCTACAGAGATGGATAGCTATAGAGACGGATAGCTACAGAGATGGATAGCTATAGGGATGGATAGCTATAGAGACGGATAGCTATAGGGACGGATAGCTATAGGGACGGAGAGCTATAGAGACAGATAGCTATAGAGACGGATAGCTATAGGGACGGATAGCTATAGGGACAGAAAGCTATAGGGACGGATAGCTTTAGGGACGGATAGCTTTAGGGACGGAGAGCTATAGAGACGGATAGCTATAGAGACGGTTAACTATAGAGATGGATAGCTACAGGGACGGATAGCTATAGGGATGGATAGCTATAGGGACGGATAGCTATAGGGACAGAAAGCTATAGGGACGGATTGCTTTAGGGACGGATAGCTTTAGGGACGGATAGCTATAAGGACGGATAGCTTTAGAGACGGATAGCTATAGAGACGGATAGCTAGAGAGGGATAAATATAGGTAAGGATAGCTTGCTAGATAGATATGGATAGATAGATGCAGAAAGATATATAGATGAATCGATATAGATAGATAAATGCAGATAGAAATATGTAGATATAAATATATAGATAGATATGGAATCATATAGATGTGTGTATATATATATGTATTGAATCAGATAGACTGTAGTAGCACATTGATAGATAGAAATAGAAATATACAGGTAGATCTATAAATGGATGGAAATAAATGAGAAAAATGTAGCTTTTAATTCATCAGGATTATATGCTATTAAAGTATAGTAGAAGTGGGTGAATACCAGTTCTAATAAATCAGAACCATTAAGACGAGCACACAGAGAAGCAGACATAAACACAGACATCCTACAGAAAGGTAGTTAGACACAGAGATAAATATAGATATACCTGCATCTAAACATAGATAGTGTTAATCTGTTTCTCACGTCCCACTTCTCAGACTCTTTTGTTTCACTTCTCGCTTTTGTGGGAAATAGGAAATGTTATAAAAAGAATAGGAAAGCGATTCTCCCCTCCCCCCTCCTCCCAGGACCTCCAGTGATTGCTGAGGAAGGTGGTTGATGTATCTGCAGGAAGTGGCTGTGTATCCGGATTTCTGCACACAGGATGTGAGCCGCTATTCTCGGGTTTTGTTAGTCAGGGTAGAGTCGCTGACACCAGCCAGAAACCGAGCGGGAAACATGGGGTCAGCCGGTAAAGCAGCGAGCGAATCAGGGGTCAGGTTAGGTGGCTATGAGTTATTACCAGTTCCGTGCCGGGAACCTCACGCTGAGCGTCACCGCGTCACGAATTATTGGTCACGGCCCCGTGTGCAGCTGCTGACTTTCTGATACAATGATGTGGTTTTCCTTTTTTTTTTGCACGTGGAATCAATGAGTAACATGCCAGGGAATTGTGCATTGTAAATATGATGTCAAACCGGTGAAACTGGAACAGGAAAACTCCGCTGGGCCCTATTCCAGTGTTGACATTAAGCTAAGTGCCCGAGGCGTACAACTCAATGGCTCAAGCGCTTAGCTTTATTCTAACACTTACAGGGTTATCCAAAGAGATTCGAATTGCTTGAGAAAGGTAACCGAACGCTGAAAATCAGCGTTCGGTTACCTTTCCTGGCCATTCGGCTATCCAGAGAGCAGGCAGTTCGCCAAATCCTGTCGAATTGCCTGAACATACGGTGCCTGTTCGGTCCCTGTTCGAGGACAGTGAAATCCCCATCAAAAAGCACTGCTTCGGCTATTCAGAGAACACAAACCAGCAGTGAAAGGTTCCCCTAATGCTCTGCCATTCGGTGGTTTAATTCGGCAAATTTATTCAGGAGAATCCCATAGACTTCAATGTTAAAAATATTCCCGTTTTAATTCAATATCTAATAAACCGTTCATTATAAAATTCTGCAGCAAAAAGTCTCTTTATTTATAGATTTTTTAGGATACTTTAAGCATTTTTCTGAATTTTTTAAAAAAAAATTAAAAGTCCGATTTTTTTTTTTTTTTTTTTTCAGTTTGCTTATTTTTTTTGTAACAGCCCTCTTTATTATCATTCCCTGGACCTCCTGTGAAAATTTCAGACATTTTCGCTCAGTAGTTTCTTTGCAAACAGCGTTTCTTTTTCCCAGATTCATACAAATGGTTTTTCTAATTTATTCACCTCCCTCGTCTACGTCACAGCTGCTTCGGCTCTGTGTGATTCGGCTCCTTTTCGGCTCCTGTTCGGCTCCTCTTCAAAGGTTAATCCAGATGTTTTTGCTTGTTTTCAGCGTGCATTCGGTTAGTTTTCGTCAGGTTTTCGGCAGCTTTTCCCTGCAATTCGGGGACCCTGTGGTGTTTGCTGAATACACCGCAGGGTCACCGAAATGCAATCGGCAAAAGGAACCGAATTGAAGAGAACGAAAAGTCACCGAACGTGCGGTGACTTTTCGAATCTCTTTGGATAACCCTGTTACTATTCCCACTGAGAACAAATCGTTTCCAGTATTACTCTACGTATCCCTCCGCCGTCCCAGCCTGATCCTGCTCGTGCATGCTCCTGCAGAGATTGAGAGGGGTCAAGACCGGTCCCGCGGAGTCTTATCAACTCCTGGAGCTGATTACATTGGTGGCTAGGGTTGCTACGTCGGCCATGTTTTCCTGGACACATATTACTATTTTATGCAGAGGCGGAGCACGGGGAAAAGTGCTGCCCAGCAACATGTATAATTCATGTTGCAGGAAGTAAATTAAGGCAGGTCATCTGGGATTCCTTTTTTTTATTTCCTACTTGCAGCAATTGGATTCTACATGTTGCGGGGCGGCATTTTTCATGCACTTCCCATTAGTATGAATAAATTATATGTCTCCTGGAAAACATGGCCGATGTGGCAACCCTACTGGCAGCGTCAATGGCGGACTGACCATTAGGGCAGCAGAGTCCTCCCTGAGGACACTCCCATTCTGTAAAAGAGCAATGTACATATGGGCGGTGCCGCGGGCTGGTACAATTTGGAGGTCACATGATCTCCTATTGCTCAGGCACCCCAAGAGTTGTCTGTCTGCCCCTGGGCGGCGTACAGAGCCGCTGTTGTTATCCTGATGCAGCTCAGACGTATATGACTCCTACTGCTGACAAAGCGGCTTGGTTGGAATTTGGGAGATAACAGCCCACGCACAAGCTTGCCATCAGCGTCTCGCTTTCACGCCTCAGATGGAATCGGCCCCAGCAATATTTTTTTTCAAAATAACGTTATTCTTCGCAGACCTAATTTCTGTGATTATTCACCAGTTTCGCAGTTTAGCGAATAAACCCAGTCAAGTTATTTATTAACGTCGCAGGGGATTGTGGGAGAAGTGAACGCCAGCGTAACATTACCCAAAATTACCAGACAATGGAACTCTTCCCAGACGTAATATATATATTTTTTTAGCTCGGATTATTTTGGCCTAATATTTGCTTTTCCAGTAAATTCTCCAACATTCCTTCTGTAGAGAATAATTCCAGATTTGTACAAGCTATCCTGGCACACCCACGTGCATGAAATTCCACACCCCAAATTGCTGGCTGCAAGACTTTTTTTGTCAAAACCAGGGCTGATCGGCCACTGTTATGATGCTGTCAATAATGCTCTATTTCCCGCCCACCCATTGATGTCATAAGACAGGTGTCAGCACCCTTTGCCCTCCAGATGGTTTGGATTTCCCATGAGGCTCTGCCAACTTAATGAGTAGCTGAGAATCTTGGGAAGTGTAGGTCCAAAACACCTAGGGAGGCCATGATTGCCGACCCCTGTCTTGTGCTGCACCTGGATGGGGCTAACCTCTCTAGAGCTGGACATAAGGCAGGGGTCAGCAACCATGGCCCTCCAGATGTTATAAAACGACATTTCCCATGAGGCACTGCCAACCTAGTGAGTGCCTGAGCACCATGGGAGATGTACTTTCAAACCAGCTGGGAGGTCAAGATTGCTCAGCCCCTGCTTTAAGTCCAGCTCTAGAGACGTTAGCCCCATCCAGATGCCACAAAAAATGGATGGGTAAGATCACACACACACTAAAAATAAATATTTATTGATATATATAGTATATGTATCAGATCTCAGTACCCAGACAGGGTCACATCTGCCAATGCCGCTTCCTTGCTGGACCCCCGTGTTCCCCTCATGACTCTTGTGCCTTCCTCCAGTCCATAGCCGCAGCCTAAAGGTGGGTACAAATAGATAGCCTTGCTAGCAACCCCAGAAATAAGCTGTGGCTGTAGATCTGGAGGTTTTTTTTGGAACAGCTACCCCTGTATGCAGCTGCTACCCAAACCATGAGTCGTGACTGCATGCGGGGTAAGAATAGAACTTTAAATTGGGGACAGACACACATATTTATACGGTCCAATATGTGTCCTTACATACACAAAAACACCTTCCCTAGAAACTGTTGGGAGACATAGTTAGACTAAAACAGATAATGGGACAAACATTTGCCTCTCGGAATGTGAGGCCTAATTAGGCTAGGTACAGACAGTTAAACATTACGTAACATTTCTAAATGAGGCAGGACAATGGCAATCAGGATGATAAACAAGATTACAGACAGCAGATTTATAAAGTTATTCAAATATAAACAGATATTAACACATTCCTGAGATAGGGTATGCTGGATGGCTAACCCTATTAACAGATAACAGATACACATGAAACATACAATAGACAGATATGCAAGAATAAGGTTATTGTCTAACTCAGATTCCATAAACATTCTGCACATAAGAGATGTCAATGAAATAATATGGATTATGAGGCCTGCACCCTACAAATATGCCTCCAGGTCCAAAGCAACATACGTCACAATATAAATATATAATGTGTGATCTCAGGTCACAGTCAGAGGGAAGCTGCCATTACGTATAGCACAACACATGTATCAAATGCAAAAATCCTTATTTGCCTCAATATACATCAAACTCAAAGATTCAACGTTATTAGAATGAATTGTATCACGGCGTGGGTATTCCTGCAAATAAATTAAACTAGAAAGAAACCGAACCACAATTAAAGAAATGCTTATACAAAGCAACACCAAGCAGGCAGCATATAGAAATGTGACAAACCACTGAGGGCCATTGCGGTTTTTCACATTTCTATATGCTGCTTGCTTGGTGTTTCTTTGTATAAGTGTTTATTTAATTGTGGTTCGGTTTCTTTCTAGTTTATTTATTCGCAGGAATACCCACGCTGTGATACAATCGATTCTAATAAGAATCTTTGAGTTTGATGTATATTGAGGCAAATAAGGTTTTTTTGTATTTGATGCATGCGTTGTGCTATATGTAATGGTCTCTTAGATTGTAAGCTCTCGAGCAGGGTCCTCTCTCCTACTGTTCTGTGTATTTGTTATCCTGTCTCACTCATTGTACAGTGTTGCAGAACTTGTTAGTGCTTTGTAAATACTTGTATTAGTAACGACAGCCGCCCTCTATGAACTCAGGTAACACATTAAATATATATATATATTTTTTTTAATTTTATTTATAGAAAAGTGGGAGGGGGGAGAGCATAAATGCGCGAGTGCTGAATTGGTTAAATATCTATCCAAAAAAGCAGCGCGGTAGATACTCGAGTATACCGCAAAATTTCGGTGACAAAAATTTACCTTAAAATTAGAGTTGCGTTTATATTTGAGACATCTGCATCACGTGTAAAAAGAGAAAAAAAAAATTGACTTGCTCGGGATCCCAAGTATCCCGGAAGTTCCGGTAGTCTCACTTAAGTGATTGCGGGCTCCCTGATGCTTGCAAACACTTCAGGAACTCCTGGATTCGGGAGAGGTGGGATCCATCGCGGCCAGAGGGCATGCTCGGTTTAAGCCAATCATTCACCTCGCTCGCCTCCCCCGGCCATCTAATCGCTAGTAAAGAAGATGGGTGGCCGGCGGCTTCATACTTAGTAACAACTAGAATCATTCTAGAGCAGAACACCCTGGCCTGAGGGGGAGCCTGACTGTTAAGAAAACCTGGAAGGATTTTAATGGTTACCGGTACAGTACAATTTTGCTCCTTGCGTTATATTCGAGTCTTGAGTCTATCTATAGCGTTATATTCGGGTCGTGCTATACTCGAGTATCTACGGTAGTTAAAACAATATATTTATTAAACCAACATTAAAATAAAAATCTGACGTTTCCGCTCCTCAGAGACTTTTTCAAGGTCAACATATCTGTTTGATACTAATAAAGATTTCTTTTTATGGTGCTTCTTGCTTTTGTTTTTGGTTGTGCCACCTGACTATATATGTGTGTATATTTGAAGTTTAATAGGGATTTTAGGAAACCTATATCGGACGTGCACCCATATTCTGTTTACACAGCGTGCGGGGTTTACCTTTTGTTAATGATTTAAGATCCCGCACCATCCATGGTGATAATCTCCGAATGAGCTGATTTCTAGAGACTATCCTGCTTCTATTTTAAATAAATAAATAATTATGGTCAATCCAATAGCACAACAAATTTATTTTCCTTTTAGCCCAAACTCTGTTAATTGCGTATTTTTTATTCTTTCGTTTTTCAGGCCTTTCACATTTCTGACATGTTTAAGAGGAAGCAAGCAGCGCCAGACCCGGTCGCCCCTCCAACAGACATTCCGGAGACCTTCACCAACTGTTAGACCGAGGACACCTCCAACAAGACTATAAATAGGGCCGAGGGGGAAGAAGATCTTTATGAAGAAGGAGATGGGATCCTCTACGAGTCAGTGGTATTCACCTGCGGTTTGGTTCCTCTTTATACTGAGATGACCATGGAGACTGACGGGCCGGTGGGAGAGAAGACGGATGGACAACCCTTTGGCCAAGCTAAGGGTGTCGTTTCTTAGCCACAAATTCTTCACAAAGGACTAATCAGCTGAGCTGCTCTTTCGGACTCCAGTGTTCCGAGGAATGTGCCGTGCACATGAAAGACTGGAATATTTTGTAAATTTTTGGTAAAACCTGTGAACTTATATTGCACTTTACATACGAACCAAAACTCGTCACTGTGCCAGTATCGACAGATTCCCTGTATATAGGACTGTCCCGGTCAGTAAAGGGGCATCGGTCGAAAAATAACTCTCTCTTCTCAATACTAATAACAATATTCTGAGAAAGTCAATTTATTCTAAATCTCTAATAATTCTGAGTATTATTCTATTGTTACCCACAGTTACTTGTATCTCGTTCGTAAGACCTGTCATGTACAACCACTAAATTAAATTAACGGATGGAGGAATGGGGTAACGATCATTTTCTTCACAGACGATTCGAAGTAGATATGGTTAACAAGAAAAAGAGAAGAACAACTTCTGAAGACGGAAAAAAAAACCGGGAAAGATATTATTGATTCGGTGTAGATGCTGAAAAAAGACAAATAAATAAATATATATATTAAAATAAATACTGAAAAGAAAGAAAATATTAACTATAAAAGGAATGTCAAAACTGATATTTGATAAAGTTATACTTATTTAATCTTTTGACACCTCAAAAAGTGGAAATATGTTTTTACATTGAAAAAAATAATAATAATTGACCAATGAATCCCCATTCACACACCTTCTTAATGAAGTTCTTAGGGAGACAAAAAATTCTCATTTAGATCTCACTCTTCTCATTCAATAGAGAGCGCCGTAATGTCAGTGAAATTTCAGTGCTCTCTCGTTCGTTGCAATTCGGTGCGCTTTGACGATTCCAGTTTGCTGACCCTGCGGTGATTTCAGTATTCACCGCAGGGTGCCTGGAGTGCACCGTACGTGGAGCCCCCGAAGATCGTCTGAACTGATCGCCGCACTCCACCGAAAAAAGCCGATCAGCCGCCAAATGTCGCCGAACCGGTAAAAAAGTAATAAAAAAACGGAACTCTGCTATTTTTTTTTTTAAAAAAAAAAAGGGTTTAAACCAATAAAAATTCATGAGAATAATAAAAAGGGTCATATAAAAAAATAATAAAACGGTCTGTTACAGAATTTTTTTAAAACAGCACCATTAAAAAAAAAGGAATAAAAAATTTTGCCTAAAAAACCCCCCTGAAAAATGCCTAAAAAATAAATAAATAAAAAGGCATTTTGCTGCAAATTAAAAGAATAAACGCTTTATTAATTTTTTTTTATAAAAAGCGGTAATATTTTTAATATTGAATCCTATGGGATTTCACCTGTTCAAAAACCTGTTGAAATGAACCACAGAAAATCAAGGCATTTCACTGACATTTTGGTGCAGTTTGGCGTTTTCTGAATAGATTAACCATTACTTCTCTATGGGACAATTTCACTGCCGGTGAAGGGCGCCCGAATTAAGGCAATCTGCGGCGAATTGCACTGTATTTCTCTGTAAATTTGCCAATATTTGGCAAATTGACAGCTCTCTGAATAGCTGAACTGTCACCAAAATGATTTATTAACCCTTGATGTAAGTGCAAAGTAGCTGTAAGAAGCTGTCTGCTCTCAAAAAAAAGATCAACAAACTTTGCTGCATTACAACAGCCAGGTAGAGGGCAATATACAGGGAGCGTTGTGGGGTCACTTACTACTGTACAGGAATAAGATTCAAGGATGTTATAATGAGTTTAAGTCCCTGTACAGTACAGATACAAGGTGTTGCTGTAATTGCCATACACAGGCATTATGCAGCACATACAGATACAAGGTGTTGCTGTAATTGCCATACGCAGGCATTATGCAGCACATACAGATACAAGGTGTTGCTGTAATTGCCATACACAGGCATTATGCAGCACATACAGATACAAGGTGTTGCTGTAATTGCCATACACAGGCATTATGCAGCACATACAGATACAAGGTGTTGCTGTAATTCCCCTACACAGGCATTATGCAGCACATACAAGGTGTTGCTGTAATTCCCATACACAGGCATTATGCGGCACATACAGATACAAGGTGTTGCTGTAATTCCCATACACAGGTATTATACAGCACATACAGATACAAGGTTTTGATGTAATTGCTATACACAGGCATTATGCAGCACATACAGATACAAGGTGTTCTTGTAATTCCCATACATAGACATTATGCAGCACATACAGATACAAGGTGTTGCTGTAATTCCCATACACAGGCATTATGCAGCACATACAGATACAAGGTGTTGCTGTAATTGCCATACACAGGCATTATGCAGCACATACAGATACAAGGTGTTGCTGTATTTGCCATACACAGGCATTGTGCAGCACATACATATACAAGCAGGGTTATTCAAAGAGATCCCAATGGCTGGAGAAAGGTAACTGAACGCTGAAAATTCGGCTATCCAGAGAGCAGGCAATTCGCCAAATCCTGTTCGGTGTCTGTTCGAGGGCAGTGGTTTGTGTTCTGGTTTGTGTTCTCTGAATAGCCGAAGCATTGCTTTTTCATGGGGATTTCACTGCCCTCGAACAGGCACCGTATGTGCAGGTAATTCACCAGGATTTGGGGAATTGCCTGCTCTCTGGATAGCCGAATGGCCAGGAAAGGTAACCGAACGCTGATTTTCAGCGTTCGGTTGCCTTTCTCCAGCCATTCGGATCTCTTTGAATAACCCTGAAGGTGTTGCTGTAATTGCCATACACAGGCATTATGCAGCACATACAGATACAAGGTGTTGCTGTAATTCCCATACACAGGCATTATGCAGCACATACAGATACAAGGTGTTGCTGTAATTCCCACACACAGGCATTATGCAGCACATACAGATACAAGGTGTTACTGTAATTCCCATACACAGGCATTATGCAGCACGTACAGATATAAAGTGTTGCTGTAATTCCCATACACAGGCATTATGCAGCACATACAGATACAAGGTGTTGCTGTAATTCCCATACACAGGCATTATGCAGCACATACAGATACAAGGTGTTACTGTAATTGCCATACACAGGCATTATGCAGCACATACAGATACAAGGTGTTGCTGTAATTTCCATACACAGGCATTATGCAGCACATACAGATACAAGGTGTTGCTGTAATTGACATACACAGGCATTATGCAGCACATACAGATACAAGGTGTTGCTGTAATTCCCATACACAGGCATTTTGAGGGAATATAAGATTTCCGTCTGGGGCTCTGTACCAATGTTGCCGGTACCGGTGAGCCAGTAAAGAATAGAAAAATTGTCAGATGCACAATCACTTAACATCAGGCTCTGAAATCTTGTATTTATTCCAGAGATACCAGCTGTAGACAAGAAGATCGAGCTACCTTGGAATAGCTCGCTCTTTTCATTCTGGCCGCAAAATGGCGGTTCCTGTACAAAGCACGCAAGGTGTGGGAGCTGTACATTTATTGTAACCTGCCGGAGTGACGAAGATGCAAGCTTTGCGGAAAGGTTGGAATCAGTCAACGGCCATTAGTTTAGCAGCAAGATAGATAGGGTGGCTGGTGGGGTCAATGGCCAGTACAGGAGCAGATACGGTTTAGCAGCTTGGTCCAAAGATCTCAGAGCTGACAAATCAAAATAAAGTTTGGAAATGATTACTTAACCAAATGGACAAAGTGAGTTTTTAACAGAAATCTTTTTAAAACCTCTCATGTATTGCACATTATGCAGCATATAGGTCTAGGTCTCATAGTTCTAACCAGGCCCACCTCTAGCATTTGAGGGTCCCTGTCCGAAAAAATTTGGGGCACCCCTCGCCACAATTTCAACCCTACAACTCCTTACACTCCACTGTTTTTCACACACATGACCCCACCTGATCCTCCCACTTTCCATCAGATAGAAGAAAGAGAGATGGCCCCTCTCGCCCCCTGATAGAAACTCCTTCAGCACTTCTCCATAGATAGACATCCCCTCTCCGCAGATAGAGAGATGGCGGTCGTTGACACTTTTCATCACTGGTTTGTGCAGTGGTGCGGTGGCCCTAAAATGCGTGCACCCTGTTTGGTCCACCCAAAGGGTAGGCCTGGGTCTGGCATCCACTGCTATGTATGTGCAGCACTAGGAGTTCTGTTTCACCTAGCAAGCTGCTTTATTCTACCAACCACCAGTGGAGCGTGAATTAAATAAAACTGCCCCTGGTGACCTACTAACAATATTTATACATTTCACACCCCACAGCACTTAATCATAGATTGATATTTTGCCTTCTCCTATATTTGCACGTCAGGGGTATGGTAAGAACTCCTAACCACCAGCAGGAGCCACATATTTCACCCCGGGATCGCCAGTGGAGTGCTGAATTAAATGGTCCACTGATGATCTACTCATTATTCCAGAACAGATCATTAAGGGCCGTTTACACACTTGACGGTAAAATGGAGACAAGTAAGCAGGACAATGTTCACCTTCAGATTTTACCTTCTGTCTCCATTTTACCGTTCTAATCCGGGGTAGATGCTTCATTAGCGCCTGGTCCTGGAATGAAGTGCAAAGCTGCCCAATACCGGCAGTGGCTCAGCGCACCGCCACAAGTATCAGCTGGTGGAGTCCATAGGACTCCATGGAGCCTTGTGCGTCCCGGCTGTGAGGAATCACGGAGGGAGACGAGGAACTATTTGTTCCAAGCCTCACTTTGCTCCAGGCCACAGGAAGCAGCGGATCGCGCCGCCCTTTCCACCTCGTGATGAGAGGTGAGTATGGGATTTAACGGTGGGGTTTTGGAGCATGTTATGTGTTTTACAAATGCAAAAAGCGCTTAACACCTGCTTTTAGGAGATGGTATTTCACAGTGAACCGTCTCCCGCGTGGAAGCACAGCTACCTTGGATTAGCCGGCACTACCACGCCTCATGCACATTAAACGTGTCCTATACTGTAGGGGTTATTCACAGAGGTCCGAAATATAACCGGACACTGAAATTCAGCGTACGGCTACATTTCCTGGACATTCGGCTAGTCAGATAGCAGACAATTCGCCAAATGTTTGCCAATTGCCTGCACGTACGGTGTCTGTTCGATGGCAGTGAAATCCCCATAGAGAAGCAATGGTTAATCTATTCAGAGACACCGAACAGCAGTGAAAAGATGCCTAAATGCCCTGTTGTTCGGTGTTTTTATTCGTCAGTTTTATTCAGGCAAACTCCATAGGCTTCAATGTTAAAAATATTCCTGTTTTAATTCAATATCTAATAAACCGTTTATTATTTTAATCTGCAGTAAAAAGTCTCTTTATAGATCCTTTTTTTTTTAGGATCTTTAAGGCATTTTTTGGGATTTTTAAGGCAAAATTTATTTTCCGTTTTTTCTGTAACAGCCCTTTTTATTATCATTCATTGGATCTTATATGTAAATTCCAGGCATTTTCGCTCAGTAGTTTTTTTGCAAACAGCGTTTCAATTTTGAAACTTTCAAGCGTACTGTTTTTTTTTTCTACCTCGTTCGTCGGCTTGTCTACTTTTTCCGGCGTCTGGTCTGCACTGTGATCGTCGGCTCGTTGGCTTTTTCCGCCGTGTTCGGCGTGGTTTTTGGTGAGTGTCTGAGTGAGTGGCCGGCGTGTGTTCGTCGTGTTTGCGGCGGGTTTTCCTTTCACTACGGGGACCCTGCTTTTAATGTTGAATACACCATAGGGTAGGTAACTTTGATTCCTCGAAGTGCAGGGAAGCGCGGGGAATGAGAGGGCACCGAAATGTCGGCGGTCTCTGAATAACCCTGTAAGTATAGGAGACATTATTGTACAGTAACGTCACACAGGGAATTGCACCACGCGGGCCACAAGCTCAGTTTGCGGTAAGAGTGTAACAGCAATCCCTGTTGATAAAATAACTACAAGAGACATTATGTGTAATGATATGTATAACGTTATGTGTAACGTCTCATGTAGTTATTTCATGTGTAACATTATACTGGAATAGGGCCCTATGGTATCTCACTCTCTGCAGCACTAATTCACAGGTCTCAAGATGTAGTCTGCTCTGGAAAGCTATTTTGCAAAAGAGGAAAGTGAAGTGAGTTGTTCTATTCTATGCCAATACCCTCAGGGGTTGTTCATGAGGAGAAATGATCCACTTCCTGTAAATAAATCCATACAAGTGGAGGAGTTTCCTCCGCCCGCGTAGCTGTCACCCAGCAGATATTTTGAATATCTTGGTGCCTTGAGACCACCTCTGGGACTGTAGAAAAAGAATGTTAGGGATTTTATCTCTGGGTACCAGTTTCTGGATTTTTCCCAAGGTGCAACATTTACCAAAAGCTTTGCTTTTTGGCTCTTGGTTTTTTAATATACAATATCTACCAGTTAATGAGGTGGAGGAGGGAATGTTTAGATACAGCTATTGTTTCCCAGGCTACATGAGATGAGAGCTGGCAGCTGAATGAGATAAGACAGGGAGCTTAAAAGACTTCTAATCTACCTCCTTGTGATGTCCTTTGAATACATATCACACAATACAATGATGTGGGTCGTTGACTGACCCATTCACTCCACTCTATGGCCAAAGCTACACAGTGAGGAGCAAGTGATGGAAAGATACGAGGGGGGGCAGTTTACAACACAAAATATAACACAATGGATGCACCCAGTGACACATACAGAGGAAAATATCACACAATGAATGCACCCAGTGACACATATAGAGGAAAATATCACACATTGGATGCACCCAGTGACACATACAGAGGAAAATATCACACAATGGATGCACCCAGTGACACATATAGAGGGAAATATCACACAATGGATGCACCCAGTGACACATACAGAGGAAAATATGACACAATGGATGCACCCAGTGACACATATAGAGGAAAATATCATACAATGGATGCACCCAGTGACACATATAAAGGAAAATATCACACAATGGATGCACCCAGTGACACATAGAGGAAAATATCACACAATGGATGCACCCAGTGACACATATAAAGGAAAATATCACACAATGGATGCACCCAGTGACACATATACAGGAAAATGTTATCTTAACTAAACATACAAGAGAAAAACAAAGCACATGTAAGATATCAGCAACATCACATAAACTCAATAAGGACATTGCTTTTTTTGGTGGTACTGGCCCTTTAACTGAGGACAGAAATCTTGGGAAAGTTCCCGCACTTATTTTCTTTTGGACTCGACTCTTGATCATACGTCTAAAGACATTTTCAACCGGCTGTTAATTTGGCAGCATATGGAATGACTCGATTTTTCTATATCCGACCGAAACATGAAATTCTCTGGTCTTTGATACCTTGACAGTTCCAGAAACATTTACAGGGTTATTCAGAGAAAGGTGAAAACCAGGAGAAGAGAACAATCTAGACCAAATAGCCGATTTGGAAAGTGAGATAAATGGGAGAATTTTTCTGGTTTGGCTATTTTCACCTGGAATTTTCACTTCTCCAGTCATTCTCCTGAGGTTCACCTTTCTCTGAATAGACCTGATAAAGTCCTGTTTAACCATCATAGATAACAAATCTAACTTTCAATCTATGACACAAGGATCATTTTTTTTCTCCTTTTTTGCAGGTATTTGCCCCAAGGCTGTTTCCAAAACATAAAAAAAAAACTCTCTTGGTAACATTTCCACCGGACTAGCTGGAAAGAACATTTTTAACCCATTGTTAAAAATCCCTGCAATGTTGTCGAGTTTTGACACAGAATATAGAAAGGATCCGGATTATCTGGGGATTTCGTGTTCTCGTGTTTTCAGGTTGTTGTGTGAATGTTCAGTAACACATACAGGTCTATTCACTAAAAGGTGAAACTCAGGAGAAGAGATGAACTTAGACCAAATAGCCGATTTGGAAAGTGAGATAAATGGGAGAATTTTTCGGATTTGGCTATTTTCACCTAGAATTTTCTCTTCTGCCAGTTCTCCCGAGTTTCACCTTTAGTGAATAGACCTGTTAATGTACGTTAATGATTCATTCGCCTTTTACTGCACTTGGCATTGGTCCCGTGTACATTTGAAAAGGGGGGGGGTGGGTGTTTTTCAAGGTAACTTTCGATTTCACCCTTCAGTTCACCTTGTGTGAACAAGTCTCTCCCCACAGGGATGCAGGTCCCGACACATAATGAAGCAAGAGCAGAGCACCTTCTACGTGTCACTGCAACACAACAAAAACACACATTCCGTCGGAATTGGATCTCGGATTTCTCTTCTTGCAGCATATCAACAAATCTGTCCATACCTCCCAAGCGTCCTTATTTCTGACAGAAGAAGACTTCTGATTTTTGAGTTAAATCCCTCTTTCACTCTTTTTCATGCTAAAGTTCCTTATTTTGGGTCAAATATTAAGTACAGATTGCTGTCCCCCCACCTTTCACCTGTATCCAGAATTCCAGAATCTGGAACACTCCAAAAAAACACTCCTGATGGCTCCTCCTTCACTCCTTTGTGGTTTTCAGCACTGGAGAAGGACACTGGGACACCATCTGCAACTCCAGTGTGTGTCATGCTGCACAGGGTCAGCGGGAAACATTCAACATCTCGCAATGGGTATCGCTCTGCTGCTCCTGTAGCATGTTCATCGAGATTCCCTGACTTTTCCTTCCCCTTCCCTTCGACTTCAGAATCCTGGCCTAACTCCGAATACTGGAAAACTCCAAAGTCCAGAATGTTTGGGGTCCCAAGCATTCCGGATATGTCAAAACTGGGGAGTGTGAAGCCCAGGATGCAAAGGTGGTGTAACATGAGGTGTCAAATCAAGAGGGTCAGTAGTGTTACTCATGGTTGGGTCGGTTCTATGGTCAGGGCAGGCAGCAAAGAATAAAAGTCCGGTCAACTAGAGAAGCACGAAAAAGTGAGCAACCCTTATCTAGAGGACAGGGTTTAAATAGGGCATCAGGACAGGCCGCAGACATCCATCAACCCCCTTTCCAGTCTTACTCTTAGCCAATGGCAGAGGAGATTGTCTGGCGTCCATGACAACCACCATCGAATTGTGGACATGAATTGCCCATCCCCTTGTATGCCATGCACATGCCGACGCTCTTGCATACCAGGACATCACGTAAGGCCCAGGATCCGAACTGCAAAGCCCCCCAGACTGACACCTTCAACGAGGATGAAGAAGGAGCACGCCGGGTGCCGATAGACAGGGGATAACCCCATGCATAGCCAGGAGCCAGTCGTTGGTCAGCAGTGAGTCCTGGGAGCTGTGGGGAAGGACTTGACCCCAGTGGGGTCCTGGCAGCGTACGAGGTGCTCAAACTGCATACAAGCTCCTAACAGACCTGCAAAGTGATAAAACAAATAGCAGCAAATCTCCAGTCTATAATAAATGTTCATTTAATTCTAATACTTTGTTAATCGTTCAAATTACACTTTTGTTTGTGTAAACGGCTTCGTAGCTGGTCAGAAAGTCAGCTCCAAAAAGTCTTGGAGTCTTTGAAGTCCCTTGACACTTCTCCAGAGATTGGTTTTGTAAAATACGAGTGTCCTCTTTGGGCCATTGGGCGCTTTGGGAGGTGAAAGAAACCAATAAGTGATAATATAATACCTTGCGTGATAAATGGGTTTCAGGAAGAAAGTGAAGCAGCCAGACAGGTGGCAGCACAGAAAGCAGGTATGCGGCCAGATAAAATCTGCCTGTGACTGTGAGGTGGGAGGAGGGCCAAGAGTGAGAAAAATAGGGGTCGAGGAGCTGGGGAGAGCACATACACAATAGCCTCAGGGCTTCGAGCAATATGAATTTAACACAAATATTCACAGCCTTTGGGGATTGTTTATTTAGATATTTACAACATTTACAGGACTATATTTTATAGACTCAGCTCTGGGAGTTTTATTGCTCTGTCTGCAGCTCTCATATACACCCACACCCGAATATATGGAGGAGCCCCATAAAAGATACCTAGAAATGCTGTATATGAGGAGCCCATAAAAAGACACCCACACATCCCAAATATATGGAGGAGCCCCTAAAAAGACACCCACACACCCTGAATAGATGGAGGAGTCCCTAAAAAGACACCCACACACCCTGAATATATGGAGGAGCTTCTAAAAAGACACCCGCACACCCTGAATATATGGAGGAGCCCCTAAAAACATCCACACACCCTGAATATATGGAGGAGTCCCTAAAAAGACACCCACACACCCTGAATATATGGAGGAGCTTCTAAAAAGACACCCGCACACCCTGAATATATGGAGGAGCCCCTAAAAACATCCACACACCCTGAATATATGGAGGAGCCCCTAAAAAGACACCCACACACCCTGAATAGAAGGAGCTCTTGAAACACACACACACACACCCTGAATATATGGAGGAGCCCCTAAAAAGACACCCGCACACCCTGAATAGATGGAGGAGTCCCTAAAAAGATACCCGCACACCCTGAATATATGGAGGAGCCCCTAAAAAGACACCACACACCCTGAATATATGGAGGAGCCCCAAAGACACCCGCACACCCTGAATATATGGAGGAGCCCCTAAAAAGACACCCGCACACCCTGAATATATGGAGGAGCCCCTAAAAAGACACCCACACACCCTGAATATATGGAGGAGCCCCTAAAAAGACACCCACACACCCTGATATATGGAGGAGCCCCTAAAAAACACCCGCACACCCTGAATATATGGAGGAACCCCTAAAAAAGACACCCACACACCTGAATATATTGAGGAGCCCCTAAAAAGACACCCGCACACCTCAAACATATGGAGGAGCCCCTAAAAAGACACCCACACACCCTGAATAGATGGAGCTCTTGAAACACACACACACACACACACTGAATATATGGAGGAGCCCCTAAAAAGACACCCGCACACCCTGAATATATGGAGGAGCCCCTAAAAAGACACCCGCACACCCTGAATATATGGAGGAGCCCCTAAAAAAGACACCCGCACACCCTGAATATATGGAGGAGCCCCTAAAAAGACACCCGCACACCCTGAATATATGGAGGAGCCCCTAAAAAGACACCCACACACCCTGAATATATGGAGGAGCCCCTAAAAAGACATCCACACACCCTGAATATATGGAGGAGCCCCTAAAAAGACACCCGCACACCCTGAATATATGGAGGAACCCCTAAAAAGACACCCACACACCCTGAATATATTGAGGAGCCCCTAAAAAGACACCCGCACACCTCAAACATATGGAGGAGCCCCTAAAAAGACACCCACACTCCCTGAATATATGGAGTGTGATGTATGGGTTGTTAGACTGTGTAAGAATATATGGTGTGTGTGTATTGTGAGGCATCGACTGTTGTTGGATGTGAATGATGCATTGCTTTTCTTCTGCCTTCCTACTTCCTGTCCTGCTCTGAGGTGATTTTTCACTTCCTGTTGTCAGTTGGGGGAATGCTCTGGGAGATGTAAAATGGTGGCTGAAGCAGAGCAGTGTTATGAGGCAGCTCTGTGAGGAAACTGCTCTACACCGATAAATAAACTACAACTTGCTTATACGGAAGTAAGTCACTGTTTTTAGTCAACCTACAACTTGCTTGTACCAAAGTAAGTCCCTTTTTTTAAGTCAACCAATTAAGTAAGAATATAAACATGGTTGTGGAAAACATCACATGGAGGAACCCCTAAAAGGACACCCACATACCCTGAATATATGGAGGAGCACCTAAAAAGACACTCATACTCCCTGAATATATGGTACCTCGAAAAAAGAAGAGAGTTTAGGAAACTAAAACGTACTTGCCCTTTCTCTCAGATTGCAAGAATTTAAAAAAATAAATATGATTCCCATCTCCAATCTACCACCTTTGGGTCAGGGCTAAGAGGCCTTGCAGGTGTATCTTAGAAAGCTATGGATACAGTATGTGTGGGAAACATCTAAACCAGGACTGTGAAACTCACAGCCCCTCCAGATGTTGATGTATACAATTCCCAGAATTTTCTCAATAGATTAAATGGCAAGGGAATCATGGGATCTGTAGTTCAGAAACATTCGGGGAGGGGTGGGCAGAGTTGGACATGGCTAAGACAGGCTAATGGGTGACTGAGCATCGTGGGAGATGTAGTTCCCAAAACATCAGGGAGCCAAGGTTGCTGACCCCTGTTCTAGACCATGGATGTCAAACTCCATCCCCCAAGTTGTTGTTGAACTACAGCTCCCATGATCTCTGTCCATCGTTTGTATTCAAAGATTTATGGGGATTGTAGGCAAACAACATATAGGGAACAGATTTAGACATCCGTGATCTAGACCAGGCTTTCTCAACCCCCTAGGGTACGCGTACCACAAGCAGGGGGTATGCCTATCGGGCAATTGCACGAGTACTTGTACTCAAGCAAATGCCCCCGATAATGAAAGCCAGCACTGGCCTTGCTTGTCGGCCATATCCAGGGGTTGGGACAGCTTTCTGGCTGGTTTCCGGCAAAGGTTGCTCCACTGCAGCCGTAGTCTTGCGAGAGTTTACAAGGTTTGCGAGATCTCGCGAACGCTGTAAACTCTTGCGAGAGCGCTGTCCCAGCGGAGCACCCTCTGCCGGCGGCCACTCGCTGCAACGCAGGAGGGGTCTGACAGAATAAGGTTAGTGCATTCTGCCCACTGGCCCAGTGTCTGAGGTCTGATTTGTATGGGAATACATGTATCTGAGGTCTGTGTCTGGGTATATATGTATCTGGTGTCTGAGTCTGGGTATACATGTATCTGCGGTCTGTGTCTGGGTACACATGTATCTGGAGACTGGGTCTGTGTATACATGTATCTGAGGTCTGTGTATACATGTACCTGAGGTCTGATCTGTATGGGTATATGTATCTGAGGTCTGGGTATACATGTATCTGAGGGTATGCATCGGTATACTGATCTGTGTGTCTGAGGTTTTTGTCTTGGTATACATGTATCTGAGGTCTGTGTCTGGGTATACATGTATCTGAGATCTGTGTATACATGTATTTGCATAACCCATCACAAACACATATACTGACATTACACACACAGAGAAACCATCACACTCAATCAATAGAAATTACTTTCTCGAGACAGGATTACTTAGGATTTATTTTAGACCCCCAGGGATACTTCTCCATAAAAGGCTGAGAAGCACTGATCTAGACAACACTTTAAAGCTATTTTCCTTCATCCATTTTGCCCAGCGACGAGTGATGTCACATTTGCGTGTTATACTGGGGTCACACATGATGGTCCCACACAGGTGAGAGAGCACAAATACTCATATGAATTCACTCACACTATATACCCACGATCAGCAGGGGCAAAATTTGTGAATTGTACACAAAATAAAAGAATCTGCTCATGCAAACACATTCACACACCAGCTCCACACACAGATACAGACCTGCATTCATACGTTCCCACCAACCAGAGAGCTGTTAATACAATCTATTGTGCGGATATCTAAATATAAAATGAGGGGCCTCTTATTTCAGCTTTGCCTAAAGTGTCATTAACCATAGAGGCTTCTCTGTAGCTCAGTAATTAAACCCTAACATCTCTCTTAACTTACATACAGGGTTATTCAATAACATTAAAATTTGCAACCGAATTGCATCATAGGTGCAATTTCGGGGCAATTCATGTATTCACAAAGCTGTCAATTCACCAAATGAAGGAGAATTGACATCGAAATACGTGCATATCGTCGCAATTCAGCAGCATCGAACTTGTCCCGTAATGAACTATCGATCCGTCTATTCACAGAATGCCAAATTGCACCAAAAGTTCGGTGAAATTACCTGAATTCGCTCTTACGATAGATCAGGTTTAAACATCCACATCTAATATTTTTTTTTATTTTTTACAAAAACCTTTTTCATTTTTATATTTTTTTAAAATACTTTTTTGTAATTTTTTTAAAGACATTTTTTTTATTTTTGCAATAGACCTTTCTAAATTATTTTTTTAAAAAAAAACATTAGTTTTTTAAAGTTTTTAAGACTTTTTTATTATTTTGTATCAGACCTTCAGCATTTTTTTTTAACGGACCTTTTTTATTATTTGGACACATTTTTACTCAATTTTTATCGATTTAACCTCCTGTTAGGAGAATAGGAGACTTTTTTTTTTTTTTTTCCCCCGGTTCAATGGAATTCGTGAGGGAATTTAGATGCAAATCAGCGCATATCCCTAAATTCGCAGCTTTTTGCTGACGTCTGATAACTGCTTCGGTGATTCAATTTTTCAGCAAAATAAAATAAACATTTGTAAATATTGTGAATTCGCCAAATTTTTCGCCAAAATGGAATCGCCAAATTGGGCCTAAATAATTGAGTTCAATTTCGGTGCTTTGTGAATAGACCACATAGTGGTATGAATAAAGTGAATAGCGCTAGCCACGGTCTGTCACATTCAGGCTGCGGCCTTGTTCTGGACTCTCCGGCATCTGTGGGATCCTGTGTGTAAATATAACCCGGGATTGCCTCTATATATACATTTAATGCTAAATATGTCCGCCTGGATACCGCAATAAATACCTCTGACCTTGGAACATGTGTTCGCTATTAATAATCCTACCGGTCCATTTGTCAGCCCATTCCTCACATCCTTCAAATAATCCTGCTCAAACCGCTGCAAACTTGGGGCCATATTACATTATTCACGCTAAAACGGGAACGCTAAGGAGGAAAACCTGCCCCTGCAGGTTTCTCCTTAGCGTCCCCATTTTAGCGTAATATTACGGGACAGGCGCTAATCCAGCAGCCTGCACCGTAACGCAGCGCTAAGCCTCAGAATGCCGCTGCGAGCATCCCCTCCATGGAGTCCATTGAGGCTTCCACTGCTGGTCACATGACCTGCAGGATCTCACCTCCCGCGAGATCCGTCAGGTCGGCGTAGTGATTCGCAGAGAGAGACTTTTTTCCTCCAGTTTCCCTCTGCTCCCAGCGGTGAGATCAGCTAGGGCAGGGGTCAGCAACCTAAATATCCCATGATGCTCAGTCACCCATTAGGCTGACTGAGCCACATGGGAAATGTAGTTCCCAACACATCAGGGAGCCAAGGTTGCCGACCCCTGAGCTAGGGCAACCAGAGCTAACGTTAACTCTCACACAGCTGAGCGCTAACGTCTGCGTGAAGAATGTAATATGGCCCCTGATGTTTAGGAAGCCCGAGCACGGTCTCTAGCAACGCCATGCATTTTATTCATTCAACGATGTGCATGAAAAGTGCTGCCCTGTACATATAACAGGTTTTTTTTGAAAAATAATTTATCAAAATATAGCATTTTTTTAAATTTACACAATGCAAGGCACGAGTGATTTTTTTTCTAATACAAGATTCTCTTGTTTCGTTATGTACGGGATTTTCAGCAATAGAGGGGCTGTCCTGTAGGACGGCTCTCTGCTTGCAGTAGCCCCTCCCCCTATGACATGGAGTAGGGAAGTGGGAGAAGGGGATACTTTGAATTCAAATATATCACTTTTTTCAATAGGCCGGGGTGATAATGCTGGAACAGAAGGCATCATTTTTTTTTAAGGAAAGCAGGATTATACGCTGCCCAGCCAAAAAAATAAAAATTCCCCGCCTCCCGTAAAAGCCTGTTATGATCTGCGGTGGCTTCAGTTGGTCAAGTCTTGGTTCAGCAATGTTATATGCTCCAAAAATGAGGTCATGTGACTCCCTGAATATACTGAATGAGCAGGTTTTTCCATCAATGGGTTTTTTCTCCCCTGATGGCACAGCGGGCATATTCCAAGATGGCAACGCCTGGATTCATCAGGCCCAAATTGTGCAAGAGTGGTTCAGGGAGCACGAGACATCATTTTCACACATGGATTGGCCACCGCACAGTCCAGACCTTAACCCCATTGAGAATCTTTGGGATAATGTGCTGGAGACGACTTTACGCAGCGCCGCGACTCTCTCATTAATCAATACAAGATCTTGGCGCAAATGAATGCCAATCTGGAGGCAAATAAATGCTGTGACATTGCAGGGGCTTATCGACGCGATGCCGCGGCGAATGTGTGCCGCGATCACAGCAAAAGACGACACAAACAAATATTAGAGTTTGTGACATTATTTTTGGCCGGGCAGTGTATAATATGTCATATGAATAATAATAATATTCTCATGAGGGGATAACCTGATTGGAAGAATACAAGGAATGGTGGCCCCACTGTCTAATAAAACATATGGTGACCAGCATTCAGTAACCGGTTGGTGGCTGGAAGGCTTTCCTGGAATCTGGTTGGCAACAAATAGAAATATGTGGCAGAAGTAACTGCTCTAACATACTATAAGTGACTTTAAATCAGAGGTGTCCAAACTTGGCTCGCCAGATGTTTTGAAACTATCTGTGTTATTCAAAGAGATCCAAATGGCTGCTGAAAGGGAACCGAACGCTGAAAATCAGCGTTCAGTTACCTTTCTTGGACATTCGGCTATTCAGAGAGCAGGCAATTCGCCAAATCCTGGCGAATTGCCTGCACATACGGTGCCTGTTCGGTGCCTGTTCGAAGGCAGTGAAATCCCCATAAAAAAGCACTGCTTTGTCTATTCAGAGAACACAAACCAGCAGTGAAAGGTTCCCGAAATGCCCTGCCATTCGGTGGTTTCATTCGACAGGTTTATTCAGGCGAATCCCGCAGGCTTCAATGTTAAAAATATTCTCGTTTTAATTCAATATCTAATAAACCGTTCATTATTAAATTATTAAACTTCTCGCTCAGTAGTTTCTTTGCAAATAGCGTTTCACTTTTCAAACATTCAAGCGTACTGTTTGTTCATGCTCCCTGCACCCACTGTCCGCCATTATTGTAATGCCGGCTGGCATACTTGATTGCAGCATGGACCAATGCAAAGTACTTGTTTTGTATAAATGGTATGCAATTGTAAATGAGCGCTCTTTGATTGCTTTATTCTCTCCATGTGTGTATGTAATTTCTGTACCGCCTACCCTGTGTATGTAATGTATATAATTATTATTATTATTATTTTTCTTTATTTATAAAGCGCCAGCATATTCTGCAGCGCTGTACAATAGGCACAGTATAGACAGGGTTACAATACATTGAACAACATTTGACAAACAGTACAGGAGGAGATGAGGGCCCTATTCCCGTAGGAACTCACAATCTAGGAGGGTTGGGGTTGGAAACAGGAGGAGAGGACTGTAAGGTGAGAGTGATTGATGGTTGTGTCAGTGAGTTGGGTGGTAGGCTTCCCTAAATAGGAATGTTTTAAGGGAGCGTTTGAAGGAAGAGAAGTTAGGGGAAAGTCTGACAGTACGAGGGAGAGCGTTCCAGAGAGTGGGGGCTGCGCGTGAGAAATCCTGCAGTCTATCATGGGAAGAGGTGATGCGGGGAGAAGCTAGGCGCAGGTCACTGTTTGACCTTAGGGAGCGGGCTGGGGTGTATTTGGTGATTAGTGAGGACAGGTAGTGGGGAGCTGAGTTAGTGAGGGTTTTGTAGGTAAGGATAAGGATTTTGAACTTAATTCTGCAGTGGATGGGGAGCCAGTGAAGGGACTCGCAGAGGGGAGCGGCAGAGACAGAGCGGTGGGTGAGGTGAATTAGCCTCAGGGGATAGTCTGTATTATGTGTATTGGGGCACTTTGCACTGAGGAAAGGGTTGTATCCCTGAAACGTCTGTATGTGTGGTCTCTCTCTAAATAAATGAGGTGGCACTAGTGCACCTTTGTTAAAGCGGCGCTGGTTGATCTTTCTCTTTGCTCCTGTTTTTTTTAATTTATTCACTCGGTTCGTCTGCGGTGTTAGGTTTTTCTGGCAGCTGCCCTGCGTGTTATCGGCTCCTGCTCGGGTTTTTCCGGCGTTTTCGCCAGGGTTAATCCAGATGTTTTTGCGGGTTTTCGGTGTGCATTCGCCGGGTTTTGCGGTGAGTTTTCGGCGGGTTTGCGGTGACTTTTCCCTGAAAATCGAATTGAGGAGAACGAAAAGTCAACAAAAGTGCAGTGACTTTTCGATCCTCTTTGAATAACCCTGACAATCTGCTATGATGCTCTGTTGACCTAATGAGGGGCTGAGCATCATGCGGGTGTAGAAGTGGTGATTTCACCATATTTTCAGCAAAATTGATTGTCTGAACTGTGATAAAAAGATGAATAGACCCTATCTTCCATAATAACCCCATAAATGCCATTAATTAAGTGAAAACATGAAATATATACACTGTGAGGCATGTAGCCTACCCATTAACCCCTAAAATGCCAGTAATCAAGGGAAAACCTGGAATGTATACTGTGAGGGATGAAGCCTGCCCATTGACTTTTAATATGCAACTAAACCAAGGCAAAAATGAAAGTAATACACAATGTAATAAATAGTCTGCCCATTAACTCTTTCACTGCTGAGCCATTTCAACCCTGTGAAAAAAAATGGTCACGTTTTTATTTCATGATTTATGATTTTTATTTTACACTGAATATGGTCATGTTGGGTATCATTAGAAAGGCCAGACTCTGCCGTTTCCAATGACTTCTTGATTGACCACGACGCAAGGGGATGGAGATACAGCGGTCCAAATAAGTGGGGGAAGTTGGATGCTGATCCCTGGTGGGGGGGGGGGCACATGGGGAGGCAAGGAATAAACGGGGGGGAAATTGCCCCCCTCTGGAGACACCTATTTGGTTCTGAAACATCTGAAGGGCGAAGGCTGGACACCACTGCTATAAAGGTCTATTCACTAAGCACCGAAATGTCGCACTTCGGCACAGTTCAGTACACTACCCCGAAAATACGGTGAATTCACTATTCCCCAGACAGACAATGTAGTGCGCAGTAGATGGAGTCACCGAAGCCTCATGAAAAAATTGGAAAATGTCGCGAAGAGCACTGATTTGTGCTGAAGTGGCCTTGGGGAAATCCACCGAACTGCGGGGAAAAAAAAACAGAACTCTCCTATTCTCCTAATAGGTGTTTAAACCAATAAAAATGTATAAAAATGTGTCTAAATAATAAAAATGCCCTTTAAAAAATAATAAAAATGTGTGTTACAGAATAAAAAAAAGCCTTTAAAAAAATTCTGAATCAAAAATTTTGTCTTAAAAATACAAAAAAAACAATAAATAAATTAAAAGGCTTTTTTCTGAAAATGAGAAGAATAAACCTTTTTTTTATCCTATGGGATTCGCCTGTTTAAACCTGTCGAACTCAAGCACCGAAAATCAGGGCATTTCACTGACACTTCGTTGCTGTTCGGCATACTGTGTGTAAACAAATCATCACTTCTCTATCAGGGTTATTCAGAGAGATCCGAATTGCTGGCGAAAGGTAACCGAACAGTGAAATTCAGCGTTCGGTTACCTTTCCTGGCCATTCGGCTATCCAGAGAGCAGGCAGTTCGCCAAATGTTGGCGAATTGTCTGCACATACGGTGCCTGGTTGGTGCCTGTTCGAGGGCAGTGAAATCCCCCATAGTGAAGCAACGTCTATTCAGAGAACAAAAACCAGCAGTGAAAAGTTGCCGAAATGCCTTTGCCATTCGGTGGTTTCATTTGACAGGTTTATTCAGGCGAATCCCATAGGCTTCAATGTTAAAAATATTCCCGTTTTAATTCAATATCTAATAAACCGTTTATTATAATATTCTGCAGTGAAAAGTCTCTTTAATTTTAGATTTTTTTTAGGATCTTTTAAGCATTTGTCAGGATTTTTTTGCTATAAAAATATTTCCGATTTTTTTTATTTGTTTTTTAATCTTTTTTTCTTTTTTTTCTGTAACAGCCCTCTTTATTATCATTCATTGGATCTCATATGTAAATTTCAGACATTTTCGCTTAGTAGTTTCTTTGCAAACAGCGTTTCACTTTTCAAACATTCAAGCGTACCGTTTTTTTTTTCACTGCATTCGTCTGCGGTGTTGGCTCTTTTTCCGGCAGCTGCTCTGTGCTGTGATTGGCTCCTGCTCGGGTTTCTCCGGCGTGTTCAACGGGGTTAATCCAGATGTTTTTGTGGGTTTCGGTGTGCGTTCACCCTGGTTTTGCGGTGAGTGTTCGGCGGGTTTGCGCTGCACTTGCACTGCAAGGTCGCCAAAATGGGATCGCCAAATCGCACCAAATTGAAGAGAAAGAAAAGTCACCGAACGTGAGGTGACTTTTCGATTCTCTTTGAATCACTCTGTGACAATTTCACTGCCGCCGACGAACGCCAAACTGTGGCGAACTGCATTGTATTTTGCCGTCAATTCGCCAGTATTTGGAGAATTGACAGCTCTCTGAATAGGCAAACTGCCACGAAATTGCACCATGTGGGGAAATTCACCGTTCGGTGTAATTTGGTGGCCAGTTCGGTGCTTCGGTGCCTCTTTAGACTTTAAGTGTGTGATAGGAAATAAGTTAAACCTAATAAGGCTATGGTCAAACAAACGCATTATTCGCAGCGACCATCAAAAAGTGCGTCCGAACGCATTGACGTATTTTTTCACGGAATGCGCAAAAACGGTCAGACGACGCGCATTTTCGGTCGTGATTTTGTACGGATCGTCAATAAAACACTTTTTGCATCTGGACGTTATGTTGGCCGGACATTAGCAGCGTCTGACGTCTCCTAATCACGCACACACGCCGCTATGCGGCCGCAGCGCACTCTGTACGTAAGTACTAGCGGTTCTGCGTTCTCGAAAAATTGCGTTCATTTTCCACTTGCGTTGCGAGGCCGGACTTTCATGCGGCCGTACATCGTATATTGCGCGTCATTTGCTGCTACTACGGCCGTGATTAACTGCGCCTAAACGCACGTTAAAAATGTGTTAGTCTGACCCCAGCCTAAAGAAGCGCAGCCATGAAAGGTTTTCTCTCTCTCGCTTTTTCTTCGCTTTTCTGTATTTTTTTGTACTAGCTCTTTATTAAATATCTGTAATGTAATTCTTGCAATAAAGAGGAAAATCGTTTTATTCCTGCTGAGTCACCTCTCAAAGCAAATGCGATGGAGAAATTTGATTCCTGTTTTTGGAAGCAGTAAGGAATTTTTCCAGTATTCAAGGCAAAAACGGAAAGCACCTCTTTTGGCTCGGCGGCGTTATGAGTCTTGCGAAAAAAGAGAACTTGGAACAAGAGTTATTCAAGATTTTATTTCCCACATTCCAGCAACAACAAAATATGAAAACAGAAACGGGACCTGACTGTGTTCCACCGTCCAACGCAAGCACTGTGCAGAGCATTAAGGCTGGGGTCAGACCAGCGCATTTTTAACGTGCGTTCTGGCGCACTTAATCACAGCCGCACTAGCAGCAAATGACGGGCAATGACAGCCAATATACGAAGTACGGTCGCACGAAAGTCCGGCTGCGCAACGCAAGTGGAAAATGAACGCATTTTTCCGAGAACGCAGAACCCCTAGTACAGACGTACAGAGTGCGCTGCGCCCGCTAGCGGTGTGTGTGTGTAATTTGGAGATGTCAGACCCTGCTCGTGTCCGGCCAACATAACGTCCAGACGCAAAAAGTTTCCTGGTTTGGATTCGTAAAACATACGCACGAAAATGCGCATCGTATGACCGTTTTCGTATATCCCGTGAAAAAATACATCAATGCGTTCGGACGCACTTTTTTACGTTCACATGTAAAAATGCTTTCGTCTGACCCTAGCCTTAGTGGCTGGTTGGGATTTTCAACAGTAAGGATGAGCATAGCCAGATTGTACAGTCCTTAACCCCTTCACTACCAAGATTGAATATACTTGATCTGCAATATAGGGCTACATTACATTCTTGACGCTAACGTTAACGCTCACTTGCATGAGCGTTAACGTTATCTGCGGTGTTTACCGCATATTACAATCCAAACGCAAACGGGTCAAGTAACCCGTTTGCGTTTGGTACCTTGCGCTTTTCAGCACAAGGTTACTGTACTTTGCGCTCCCTATACTTAACATGGGGAGCGCAAAGTGTTAGGTTAGGGTCAAACAAACGCATTATTCGCAGCGACCTTCAAAAAGTGCGTTTTTCAAAAACGCATTGATGTATTTTTTCACGGAATGCGCAAAAACGGTCATACGATGCGCATTTTCGTGCGTGATTTTTTACGGATCGTCAATAAAACACTTTTTGCGTCTGGACGTTATGTTGGCCGGACACGAGCAGCGTCTGACGCAGTGGCGTCGTAACGTGGGGGCGGTGGGTGCGGCCCGCACCAGGTGACACCCGCCTTTAGGGTGACACCGTCACCCTAAGGGCGGGTGTCTCACCCACCGCCCGCCACCGCCGCGTATTCGCTCCGTGCGAGCGTCCGAAGCACGCAGCTTCGGCGCTCGCCTGGAGGAAATACGTCGCCAGCCAATCGCGGCTGGTCACGTGGCTCCCCCAGACGAGCGCCCAAGCTGCGCGCCGCCGGACGCTCAGAAGGAGCGAAAAACGCGGCGGAGAGGTGCTGCCTGGGCCGCTATCCATGTGCTGGGACCAGGACCAGGACCAGGAGGTGAGCTGGGGCAAATCCATGAGGAGCTGGGGCAAATCCATGGGGGCCTGGGGCAAATCCATAAGCTGCTGGGGCAAATCCATGAGCTGCTGGGGCATATCCATGAGGAGCTGGGGCAAATCCATAACCTGCTGGGGCAAATCCATGAGCTGCTGGGGCAAAGCCATGAGCTGCTGGGGCAAATCCATGAGCTGCTGGGGCAAATCCATAAGCTGCTGGGGCAAATCCATGAGCTGCTGGGGCAAATCCATGAGCTGCTGGGGCAAATCCATAAGCTGCTGGGGCAAATCCATGAGCTGCTGGGGCAAATCCATGAGGAGCTGGGGCAAATCCATGAGCTGCTGGGGCAAATCCACGAGGAGCTGGGGCAAATCCATGGGGGCCTGGGGCATATCCATGAGGAGCTGGGGCAAATCCATAACCTGCTGGGGCAAATCCATGAGGTGCTGGGGCAAATCCATGAGCTGCTGGGGCATATCCATGAGGAGCTGGGGCAAATCCATAACCTGCTGGGGCAAATCCATGAGCTGCTGGGGCAGTATATCCATGAGCTGCTGGGGCAAATCCATGAGCTGCTGGGGCATATCCATGAGGAGCTGGGGCAAATCCATAAACTGCTGGGCAAATCCATAAGCTGCTGGGGCAAATCCATAAACTGCTGGGCAAATCCATGAGGAGCTGGGGCAAATCCATGAGGAGCTGGGGCAAATCCATGAGGAGCTGGGGCAAATCCATGAGCTGCTGGGGCAAATCCATGAGGAGCTGGGGCAAATCCATGGGGGCCTGGGGCATATCCATGAGGAGCTGGGGCAAATCCATGAGGTGCTGGGGCATATCCATGAGGTGCTGGGGCATATCCATGAGGTGCTGGGGCATATCCATGAGGAGCTGGGGCATATCAATGAGCTGGGGCATATCAATGAGCTGGGGCATATCCATGAGCTGCTGGGGCATATCCATGAGCTGCTGGGGCATATCCATGAGGAGCTGGGGCATATCAATGAGCTGGGGCATATCCATGAGCTGCTGGGGCAGTATATCCATGAGCTGGGGCAAATCCATGAGAGCAGCTGGAGCATTATCAATGAGAGCAGCTGGGGCAGTATATACATGAGAGGAGCTGGGGCAATATCCATGAGAGGAGCTGGGGCATATCCATGAGGTGCTGGGGCATATCCATGTGTGCTGGGGGCAATATCCATGTGTGAGCTGGTCTGGGGCAATATATCCATGTGTGAGCTGGTCTGGGGCAATATATCCATATGTGAGCTGGGGCAATATATATCCATGGGTGAGCTGCTGGGGGCAATATATATCCAGAGCTGCTGGGGGCAATATATATCCATGTGTGCTTTCACTGCCTTCGAACAGGCAACGTACTTGCTGGCAGTTGGCAAAAAGTTGTGTGAGCATATGAGAGAGCTCCACAGCAATAAACCTCACAGTAATGTGCGCTGTGTGTATGAGCATTCAGTGTTATATGGGAATACTGATTTAGGAGTAAGAGTAGTTAAAAAAAAAAATCTGAAAAACTCGGGGGGGGGGGTGACACCATAAATTACCGCACCGGGTGACACCGACCCTAGTGACGCCACTGGTCTGACGTCTCCTAATCACGCACACACGCCGCTATGCCGCTGCAGCGCACTCTGTACGTCAGTACTAGCAGTTCTGCGTTCTCGAAAAAATGCGTTAATTTTCCACTTTCGTTGCGCGGCCGAACTTTCGTGCGACCGTACTTCGTATATTGACTGTTATTGCCCGTCATTGGCTGCTAGTGCGGCCGTGATTAAATGCGCCTAAACGCACGTTAAAAATACGTTAGTCTGACCCCAGACTTAATCAGCGCTGGAATTTACAAAGTCCTAACGCTGATTAACGTCTGGCTCTGGTCAGCGGAAAGTTAACCAGAGCCAGGACTTGCTGTTAACGGATTCCGCTTCTGCAGAATCTGTTAAGTCAGATACTCACCTCCTGTCCCGCGGCTCCGACCGCGGCCCTGACCGCCTCCTCTGTCCGGCGGGAGCAGGGAAAGACGGGGGGGAAAAGTCCTCCCAGTCTCTCCCTGCGTATCACTAAGCCGACTGGTAGTGACTGGTAGCCGACTGATCCGGCTGGTCATGTGACCGGCAGGGGGAAACTCAATGGAGTCCTATGCATCCCTCCGTAGCGCGCGGTAACATTGCAGGCAGCATTTTTTGCGCCTGCATTGTAATCTAGCGTTAAAACGCAGGCGCAAGGGGGAAAACTGCGGGCACAGTTTTTCCTCCCTTGCGCCCACGTTTTAGCGCTAGGATCATAATGTGGCCCATAGAGTATATGTGATATGGTGTACCGGAGAAGCAATGCAAAGGAATTTTGTTTACTGCTAATTAATCTCATTTGCATTTGCGTCCCTAAAGTTTGGGCACCGTGGGTATGACTCCCGAAGTGCTAATATTTTTTAAGACCAGCTGGGGTTGAGTCTGAATGACATCTCCCCAGCCGATCCTGCATGGAGACCAGAACTGCAGTAGCTCATTTTGGGCAGCAGATGGCAACTTCTGACTACCAAATAGGTTTTTGCAGTAAGCATTGGCAATATTCCCAAATATTTCTTATTGTAAAATTTATTAAAAATGATATTTCCAAAACAAAACACTGGTTCCTACAGCGTTACTACAAAAGGTTACTACTGTGTGCATTTGCGAAGACACGTGATAGCTGTGTTTTGTTGCTTCTTGTTTCTGTTTTATACCTTCCCATTTCTCGGGAGATTGATTCTTGGAAGTGACACGTGACTGCGTCATCCTCTGTTACTATTTGGATCTTGGTGGGAGATGACACGAGACAATGAATTATCGGAGAAGTGGAAAGTATGATACATACAGGCTTACAATAACTTTGGCGCCCGAGTTCCAAGTATTTTTACGAGTAATTTCATTCCTCCTGTTTCCCTTGCCAGCATTTTGGCGTGTTAACACTGCTTGTAATATTCGCGGGCGCCCAGCTGTCTTTTTGGCGGCAGAATGACAGGTCCAGCTGTAAGTGTTTTACGCACGTCGACCCCGTTAAATATATCACACATTCTTCAGGCACCAGCTAATAGCTTAAGCAAACTGGACACTAAATATAATGCTTTGTAGAGTACTAGCGATGTATCATTGCTTGTTGTATTGGAACATAGCTATACACACACACAAACACACACGCGTACTTATACATGGCAATATATACATTATTTATGTCTGTCCCTGAGTTCATATTGTATACCACAATGTGGGCCATATTACAAAGCTGGTGCTAACTTAACCAGAGCTGTTGTAAACTTAACAACCCCATTAATTTTAATGGCTCTGGTAAGATTACAACAGCTCTGGTTAAGTTAGCACCAGCTTTGTAATATAGCCCTGAATCTCCTAATGTAAAGTAATATAGTGTTACATTAACTCTCTGGCTGCTGAGCTAGTTTTGATCATTTTTTTCCTCATCCCAATTAAAAGCTAAATTGAAATCGTATTTTATCGTAGAACCCAGACTAATTATATATCCTTTTTTTTCTCCAAAATCTATAACCGCTATGATATTGTGGCTATATATTCTGGGCTATATTAAAAATCTGGTGCTAACTGAGCCAGAGATGTTGTAAATTTAACAATCCCAGAGACTATGGGCCATATTACTTATCGTTCTCTTCAATTCGGTATAAATCGGCTTTCCCATTTCGGCCACCCTGCGGTGTATTCAGCAAGCACCACAGGGTTGTCGAAGTGCAGAGAAAAGCTGCCGAAAACCCGGCGAAAACTTGGCGAAAACCCGCAAAAACATCTGGATTAACCCATCGAAGATGCCGGAAAAACCCGAGCAGGAGCCGATCACACACAGCGAAGCCTCCAGAAAAAGCCGACACAGCAGAAGAGACAGTGAATAAATTAGGAAAACAGTTTGCATGAATGATTGAAAAGTGAAACACTGTTTGCAAAGAAACCACTGATCGAAAATGTCTGAAATTTACATATGATCCAAGGAATGATAATAAAAAGGGCTGTTACAGAAAAAAATAAGTAAAGTTAAAAAAAAAAAAACTGACTTTTTTTAAAAAAGAAAAAAAAAAGAAAAATGCTTAAAATATCCCAAAAAATCTATAAATAAAGTGACTCTTTACTGAAGAATTTTATAATGAACGGTTTATTAGATATTGAATTAAAACGGGAATATTTTTAACATTGAAGCCTATGAGATTCGCCTGAATAAACTTGCCGAATGAAACCACTGAATGGCAGGGCATTTCGGGAACCTTTCACTGCTGGTTTGTGTTCTCTGAATAGCCGAAGCAGTGCTTTTTTATGGGGATTTCACTGCCCTCGAACAGGCACCGAACAGGCACCGTATGTGCAGGCAATTCGCCAGGATTTGGCGTATTGACTGCTCTCTGGATAGCCGAATGGCCAAGAAAGTTAACCGAACGCTGATTTTCAGCGTTCGTTTACCTTTCTCCAGCCATTCGGATCTCTTTGAATAACCCTGTATATGTGTCACTGGGTGCATCCATTGTGTGATATTTTGTGTTGTAAACTGTCCCCCCTCCCCACAGTATCTTTACATCACTTGCTCCTCACTGTGTGGCTTTGGCCATAGATTGGAGTCTATGAGGGTTATTCAGAGAGAGGTGAATAGCAGGAGAATGACTGGGGAATGGAAAATTCTAGGTCAAAATAGCCAAACCAGAAAAATTCTCCCATTTATCTCACTTTTCAAATCGGCTATTGACCTAGAATTTTCCATTACCCAGTCATTCTCCTGCTTTTCACCTCTCTCTGAATAACCCTTTATAGGTCACTCACTGACTCACATCATTGTATTGTGTGGGATGTATTCAAAGGATAACACCAGGGGGTAGATTAGAAGTCTTCTAAACTCCTTGTCTAATCTCATTCAGCGGCATATCTTTTATCTCAGGTAGCCTCGAGAACAATAGCCTCCTGCAGCCTTACCTAAACATTCCCTCCTTCACCTCACAGACTGTTAAATACCGTAGAAGCTAAACCACAGCAGTAAAGTAAAGATTTTGCACAGATTTTGAGAAATGTTGCATCATGGGAAAAATACACAAAATGGAAAGAAAAGGTAAAAAGCAAACCTTTATTTTTCCTTTTTACATGCAATTTCTTCAGAAAAATAAAACAAAAACAGCAGCATGTGTTTTATAAGGTGTTTTATAAGGTGTTTTATAAGGTGTTTTTGTTTGTAATGCTCAAGTAATTTAGTTACAGCTTATATAAGGTGTAGTGTCCCTTTAATGCTCTCAGAGTGTCTATTAGGAAGACATTCATCCCTTTCTTTCTCTTTTTAGGATTCTGCGAGGCCTGACTCACGTGTTTCCCTTGTTGTAGTCGGTTGTGACAAACGGCTCGCTGCGGACATGTCGGCCGTCCAGATAAACAACCTGGAAAATTCTTGTACAGAAATATATTCAGCGCGGCCACAGAATAGGTTTCATGTGGTAATTCTGCACTAATTTCATTCAGCCTCATCATCCAACGTAAAAACGCTAAGTACAGTACGTGATGGAAGAAATCTG
This sequence comes from Leptobrachium leishanense, assembly GCA_009667805.1. NCBI lineage: Eukaryota > Metazoa > Chordata > Amphibia > Anura > Megophryidae > Leptobrachium > Leptobrachium leishanense. Next base: position 32,798,262 of record CM019065.1, on the reverse strand, counting down.
AGGTAAATTTTGCATTCAGTGCCAAAAATCCACATAAAATCAATGTAAACACTTAAAAAAAAAAAAAGGTTTTATGGCCTTTAAGGCTAGGGTCAAACAAAAGCATTTTTACACGCGAACGTAAAAAAGTGCGTCCGAACGGATTGATGTATTTTTTCACGGAATATGCGAAAACGGTCATACGATGCGCATTTTCGTGCGTGATGTTTTACGAATCCAAACCAGGAAACTTTTTGCGTCTGGACGTTATGTAGTCTGGACACGAGCAGGGTCTGACGTCTCCAAATTACACACACACGCCGCTAGCGGGCGCAGAGCACTCTGTACGTCCGTACTAGCGGTTCTGCGTTCTCGAGAAAATGCGTTCATTTTCCACTTGCGTTGCGCTGCCGGACTTTCGTGCGACCGTACTTCGTATATTGGCCGTCATTGCCCGCCATTTGCTGCTAGTGCGGCCGTGATTAAGTGAGCCAGAACGCACGTTAAAAATGCGCTGGTCTGACCCCAGCCTAAATTCTCAGGCCTTTGTTATTTATTTCCAGAGTTTCTATAAAATTAATTTCAGGTAAAAAATCTCATGCACCCATTTTAACATTGAACGCCTATGCTGACCGTTACGAGGTGGAGAAAATCTGAGGTAACTTTTGCATTTAGCACCACAAATTCATTTGTGACCACCATAACTTCTGAAAATAAACAGGGTTATTCAAAGAGATCCGAATTGTGGCCGTAAGTTAACCGAACAGTGAAATTCAGCGTTCGGTTACCTTTCCTGGCCATTCGGCTATTCAGAGAGCAGGCAGTTCGCCAAATGTTGGCGAATTGCCTGCACATACGGTGCCTGTTCGAGGGCAGTGAATCCCCCATAGAGAATCAATGCTTCGTCTATTCAGAGAACACAAAACAGCAGGGAAAAGTTGCCGAATTTTCCCGCTGTATGGTGGTTTAATTCGACAGGTTTATTCAGGAGAATCCCATAGGCTTCAATGTCAAACATACCATTTTAATCCAATATGTAATAAACCGATAATTTTAATATTCTGCAGTAAAAAGTCTCTTTATTTATAGATTTTTTTAGGATCTTTTAGGCATTTTTCGGGATTTTTTTTGCAAAAATTTTTCTTTTTTTTAAATTGTTTTTCCTTTTTTCCGTAACAGCCCTTTTTATTATCATTCATTGGATCTTATATGTCAATTTCAGACATTTTTGTTCTGTAATTTCTTTGCAAACAGCGCTTGAGGGTACTGTTTTTAGTTTTTTTCACTCCATTCGACTGCAGTGTAGGGTTTTTCCGGTGGCTGCTCTGGGCTGTGATCGGCGGCTGCTTGGGTTTCTCCGGTGGGGTTAATCCAGATATTTTTGTGGGTTTCGGTGTGCGTTCGCCTGGTTTGCAGTGAGTGTTCGGTGGGTTTTCTGCGACTTTTCCCTGCATTACGACGGCCCTGTGGTGCTTGCTGAATATACCGCAGGGTCGTCGAAATGGGATCGCCAAATCGCACCGAATTGAAGAGGACGAAAAGTCACCGAACGTGCGGTGACTTTTCGATTCTCTTTGAATAACCCTGAAAGTTTTACAGGCCTGTGTTATTTGGGATATATATATATATATATATATATATATACTCCTCACTTGAGGCCCATTTATGACGGTGGAGTAAAATGTTGCTTTTATTTTGCTGTTTAAGGCCAGCATCAGACGAGCGTATTTGAAGAGCGGAAGGAATGTCCGTGAGAGTGGACGTTCCTTCCACCTGACACCCGTCTGGCCACCTCGCTGAATGCATTTAGTGTGCTCAGCACTGCAAGGCACGATCATCCATGGAGGATCGCGCTTTGCAGCTACGTCAACGTGCGTCCTAGCGCTTTGACGGAGAGGGCTGCTGCACAGACGCGGCACGGCCACTGTTGCTCACGCAATTTGTGAGCGCGCAACAGCGTGTGACTGGCCCCGTCACAGCATCTCAATGCTGCGACTGACGCCAGAAGGCACGTCAGTATGGGCGCACATAGTGCGCCCGTCTGACGCCAGCCTTAAGGGTCTATTCACTAAGCAGCGAAATTTCAGTGCTTTTTGCTTCGGCGCAGTTCGGCGATTCCATTTCGCCGACAGTACGATGAATTCATTATTTAGCGAATGGACAGGGTAGTATGCCCAAGATGGGGTAGCCGAAGCCTCATGAAAAAGTTGGAGAACGTAGTTGAAGAGCGTCGAAAAACACCGAAGATCGACGAAGAGAGCCTAAGTGGTCTAAGCGAATTTCACTGAACCGCAAAAACAAAAAAAGGAACTCTCCTATTCTCCTAACAGGTATTCGAATCAATAAAAATATATTAAAATGTGTCAAAATAATAAAAAAGGTAGTTTAATAAATAACAAAATAGTCTGTTACTGAAGAAAAAAAATACTTTTAAAAATATTGGGAAACAAAAATTTGGCCTAAAAAGATTCTAAAAGGTGTTCTAAAAAAAATAAAAAGTTTTTTTGCTGAAAATGAACAGAATAAAGTTTTTTTAAATTAAAATTAAAAATTATATGATTTCTTATTGAAACGTTTGGGTTTCGCCTGTTTAATCCTGTCAAACTGAAACGTCGAAAATCAGGGAATTTTGCCTTCACATCGGTGCAGTTCGGCATTCTGTGAACAGATGAACCATTACTTCTCTATGGGACAATTTAACCGAGGAGACTGCCGAACTGCGGCGAACTGCACCGTATTTCATCGTTAATTCGCCTTTATTTGGCGAATTAACAGTTTAGTGAATAGATGAATTGGCCCGAAATTGCACCAAACGCGAAGATTCACCAAATTGTGTAAACTTTCAGCAAATCTTCAGTCATTCCCCTTCAGAAAGTATCAAATAAACAAAGAAAGAACATTTCATTTTCTGGTGTTAGTATCCAAAACAGGGGCGTAACTACCAGGGGTGCAGAGGGTGCCACTGCACCCGGGCCCTTGAGTCCAGGGGGGGCCCACACTTGCCTGCATATATATATATAAATATATTATTTTTTTTTTAATTTATTTTATACTTATTTGCGAGTTTTACTTTGGAGCTCTGTGATACACTCATACACACCACATATTACTGTGAGTTTTGTTGCTGTAAACCTCTGTGATTTACACTGATACACACTGCACATTACTTTGAGTTTTATTTCTGTGGAGCTCTGTGATACGTTCATACACACTGCACATTGCTGTGACGTTGATTGCTGTGGAGCTCTGTGAGACACATAGTGCACATTACATTAAAAATGGGATGAACTGAAGACGTCATAGTGAACCTGGAAAAAATGGGACACTGGAGTCAACATTGTAGACCTGGAGGGGACCAATGCATGTTGATGGGAGGGGGGACAAAATATGTTTTTGCCTAGGGTGGGGCTCGTCATGGTTCCTGCACCTTGGCCATGGGGTTTCTAGTTACGCCTCCGGTCCTAAAGTAGGGTCTCAAACTCTGGCCCCCCAGATGTTTATTGCCTAAAATTCCCAGAATTCTTTGGATGCATCAGATGGCAATGGGATCATGCAGGGCCGCCATCAGGGCATTACAGCCCATGCTGGTGTAAGGGGCCCGGGGACTGGGGGGGCCCGCCACAGGCGGCAACCTTGTTAAATTTAGGCTGCAGGCCTCGGAGGAGGTTCTGCGGCCTACAATATCCCAGCCGCCAGCGAGCAGGGCCTCCAAGATGGCCGCCGGCGGGCCCCCTGTGATGATGTCAGAGTGGGCCCGCCGAACGTCTGTAGCCTACATGACATCATCAGAAGAGGCCCGCCGGTGGCCATCTAGGAGGCCCTACTCGCCGGCGGCAACCTTGTTAAATTTAGGCTGCAGGCCTCGGAGGTTCTTTGGCCTACATTAGCCCAGCCGCCGGCGAGCAGGGCCTCCAAGATGGCCACCGGCGGGCCCCCTCTGATGATGTCATGTCAGAGAGGGCCCGCCAAACGTCTGAAGGCTACAGACGTTCGGTGGGCCCACTCTGACATCATCAGAGGGGCCCGCCGGCGGCCATCTTGGAGGCCCTGCTTGCCGGCGGCTGGGCTAATGTAGGCCGCAAAACCTCCTCCGAGGCCTGTGACCTAAAGCAGAGGCAGATGGGGAAAATAGGTGAGTTGCTGGGGGCAAATATACCCATGTGAACTGGGGGCAAATATACCCATGTGAAATGGGGGGCAAATATACCCATGTGAACGGGGGAAAATATACCCATGTGAACTGGGGGGCAAATATATCCATGTGAACTGGGGCAAATATATCCATGTGAACTGGGGGCAAATATATCCATGTGAACTGGGGGGCAAATATACCCATGTGAACGGGTTAAAATATACCCATGTTCTGTGCACGTTCATATTCCCTGCCTTTACCATTAGAGGTCCATTGCTTTGGATTCTGTGTACGTTCATACTCTCTGCCTTTACTGTGTGAGTTCTATTGCTGTGGTGCTCTGATATGCAAAACCAGTGGAATAATATAATTTTATGCTACATTGTTTGTACGAATACACATTTTGTGTGATTTTAAGGTATTGGGAGCAACACTCTGTAATACGATCTTGATTCATATTATTTTTTAATCACAATTTGAATTTCATACTGTCTTAAATTATTTGAGCCAAATAGATACTTTTTTATGTTAAATGTGCTGTTGTGCAAGCAATATGAGTGATTTTTAAGATATTGGGACTACGATTCACAGTAAATATTGATTTCCTATGGGAAGAGGGGATCGTGGGGGGGGGGGCATTCTGAGGGTCAGTAAGGGGCACCAAAATTTCTGATGGCTGGCCTGGGATCATGGGACGTGTAGTTCAGAATAATCTGGGGGGCAGGAGGTTGAGATCCCTTAATGTTTAAGGGCTTATGCAACAGATATAACAATTTACAGTTCAAAGAAAAGATCTCCCTCCTCCGGGATGTGATGAAAAGGTTAATATAACTGGGCAGAGGAATGTGGCTTGACCTTGCCTCTTCTCCCGCTGCTGCATAATGTCTTTACTACAACAGCCTCTCTGTTACAGTAATTTTATTTATCTGATTTATTTTGCGAGCCGCCCAGTCACTGGCTTCAGCACTCAGACGGGGTGGCGTTCATTTTTTCCCCCTGGTTTTGGTTTCTTCTCACAGTGCACAGAGGGCTTGGTAGAGTTTTTATTTGTCTCTACATAAAAAAGGTCTATTTCTCGGATCTGCAGAGGCTCACGTCACGAGTAAAATTAGTGAACGTTAAAGGGGTACTACCACTTACATAAGCTGTAAATAGATTACTTGGGCGTTACAAAAAAACACACACATTGTAAGGCTAGGGTCAGACTAACGCATTTTTCACGTTGTCTGTGAAAAAGTGCGTTCGAATGAATGGACGCATTTTTTCATGGAATACGCGATAGCGGTCATACGATGCGCATTCTCGTCCGTGATTTTGTACGGATCATCAATAAAACACTTTTTGTGTTTGGACGTTATGTTGGCCGGACATTAGCAGCGTCTGACGTCTCCTAATCACGCACACACGCCGCTAGCGGGCGCAGCGCACTCTGTACGACCGTACTAGCGGTATCACGTTCTCAAAACAAATGCATTCGTTTAACACTTTCGTGCGGCCGTTCTTCGTATGCTGCCCGGCATTGGACGTCATTTGCTGCTAGCACGGCCGTGATTAAGTGCGGCTAAACGCACGTTAATACTGCGTTCGTCTGGCCCTAGCCGAATACTCCTTATAAACCACATGCTGTTGGTTCTCTTTTCTTCGTTTGAAGTAATTGCATGTAAAAAGGAAAAAAAGAAAGTTTTTTTGTCTCCTGTTAACATTTAATGGATTTTTTCCATGATGCAACATTTACCAAAATCTTATTGAATCTTATATCGCTTTACAGCTGTAGTGTGGGATAAAACAGTAGTGGAAAGGCAATTGGGCAGTGGAAGGAATGTTTAGATAATGCTGCAGGGTGTCTGTTGTGTTGTCTATGCTACCTGAGATAAGAGATGACACCTGAATGAGATCTGTTAGTGGACCTTCAACACTCAGTGGTACCCCCTGGTGATGTCATTTGTATACATTCCACGAAATAGAAATCAATGGTTCGGTATTATGGTATATTATGAAGATTTTTTGGTGTGAAGGTTTTTTTTAATCAGTTTTGTGCATTGTATGTTAATAAATAATATCTGTGTAACATGATCTTATTAAAACACAGGTTGGGCACCTCTTATCTGGTATTCTAAAATCTGTAAGACTCCGAAATCTGGAATTTTACAGATTTTAGCTATACTTACAACAAAGCCTGAGGCTCCGCATGTGTCCTGCTGCTGGGCGACGTGGCTCTGACGGCTGCAGCACAGCGCGGCACCTGCTGGGAGACTGTGTGCAGCCCCAGTGTGTGACATGCTGCATAGAGGCATATTGGCTCAGGGCAGTTTGTCCCTTGTAAAACGCTGAGCAGCTCTCTCGGCTTGTGTATACGCTGGTGGATGCAACCGCCAGTATATCACGGCTCAACTGCCAGGTCCCCCACTCCTCTCTGATCCCAAAACCCAGAAGAATCCCAGATGCTCCTGGTCCCAAGCATTCCACATAAGGGGCGCTCAGCCTGTAGTCCATTGAGCAGTCTGACACAATGAGATTTTTAAATAATAATAATAAAACCTGACAATTGGCCAAATATTGGTGAATTGTCAGCGAAATACGGTGCTGTTTGACGGCAGTGAAATTCCTCATAGAGAAGCAATGGTTAGTCTATTCAGAGACACCGAACAGCAGAGAAATGTCAGTGAAATGCCCTGATGTTCGGTGGTTTTATTCGGCAGGTTTAGGCTAGGGACAGATGAGCGCATTTTCTGCGGCCACCGTCAAAATGTACGTCGATGCGTGCGCACGCATTTTTTCACGGAATACGCTTAAGTGGTCAGACGATGCGCAATTCTGGACGTATTTCATGACGATGGGGTGAAAAGAAGTCTAGGGAAATCCGGCTGTTTGAACGTTATGTTGGCCGCACACTAGCAGCGTCTGACATCTCCTAATCACGCACACACGCTGCTATGCGGCCACAGCGCACTCTGTACGTCAGTACCAGCGGTTTAACGTTCTCGAAAAAATGCGTTCATTTTCCACTTGCGTTGCGCGGCCGGACTTTTGTGCGACCGTACTTCGTATATTGGCTGTCATTGCCCGTCATCTGCTGCTAGTGCGGCCGTGATTATGTGCGCCAGAACGCGCGTTCGCACTGCCTCAGTCTGACCCTAGCCTAAAACAGGTGAATCCCATAGGTTTCAATGGAAGAAATATTCACATTTTTATCCAATATCTATTAAACCGTTTATTCTTTTAGTTTGCAGCAAAAAGACTATTTATTTATTTTTTTAGGATTTTTAAGGCATAATTTTTTTTTTTTTTTTTTAATTAGTGTTTTTTTTCTTTTTTTCTGTAACAGACCTTTTTATTAGCATTCATAGGACCTTATATGTTAATTCCAGACATTTTTCGTCCAGTAGTTTTTTTGCAAACAAAGTTTAAACTTTTAAAAGTTTCAATAGTTTTGTTAGTTTGTTGTTTTTTTTAACCCCGTTCGATTTCTTGGCAGCTTTTTCAGTGGCTGTTCAGCACTGTGTTCGGCGAATCGTCTGCTTTTTTTGGACGTGTTCGGTGGGATTTCGGATAGTATCCGAGAATTTTGGTAGTTTTTATTTCGATTTGTCGGTTTTGCGGGGGATTTTCCCTGCACTTTGGGGACTCTGCGGTGAATGCTGAATTCACTGCAGCCTTAAGTGCAGGGAACAAGAGAGCACCGCAATGTTGCCGACATTGCAGGGCTCATTGAATAACCCCTTTTCTCTAGGGCTGCAAGGTTCTAAATTTTTTTATTTTTGATAATGTATTATTAGAATTGTTACTAGATGTGTTTAAATCTATTGCTTTAGCAAAATCACTTTAAACAAAAAAACACAGTTAAAAATTTCATATGGCTCCTTGTCGACGCCTCTCACCATGCAAATGGGACTCTGAGAACAAATAACCGGTGCGAGATCACAACCTGGACGCAAAGCACAGCGCTCGAGTCGTACAGCACACAGGTTCGAGTGCTTTTCTTATTTTTTTAACCATTCTATTCTGAATGGATCTCAGCTTGTGTCTCGGATGTAGCACCAGGTTACTGTACATTTAGCGTCTTGTACATTGCATTTGTACATTGCACGGGAGACACTAATATGGCCCCAGTAGATGGAGAACGAGCAATTCCAAAAGAGCTCCTTCCCCATCTATGTGTCTGACGTTATTCTGAAAATAAAAAAAAATTTCAGTCCCTGGTATTAAGTAATCTTGTTTCAGCGCAATCACATAAAAAGGAAAGCTAAACACACCCAGAAATCCCATACTCACCCCTTAGGGCTGAAACAACTAATCGATTAATCGACAACTAATCGATAATTAAAATAGTTGTCAACTATTTCCATTATCGACCAATCTGTGTTGATTAATGGTCCTGTGTACAGCACACACTGTTTAGAGTCAGACTGAGTTAAACGTAAATAACCTCAGCTTCGGAGCTGATTGGAGAAGACGCGCCGCTGCTTTACTAGGTATTATTTAGTTCTAGGTTTATGTCAGACACAACCAGTTTAGGATACTGTCACTGGGTGAAGGAGCTGTATGCATGTGTTTTATCCTTACTTGAAGATGGAGTCCTGTGTCACCACCCCACCCTCCCAGCCACACCCACTTTGGTCAGGAACTGCCATTCCCTCCCTTTGGTCTGGTCCCTTTCCCCAAACTCACTCCCACACTCAGATCCGGTCTTTTGTCCATACCCACTCCCTCGCACACTCAGGGCAAGTCACTTGAGCAAAGTCACTCCCTTCCTCCAGTCCCTCCTCCCACTCAGTTTGTTCATAAATTTATTTAAAAGGGACACTCTATGCACCCTGACCACTTTAGCTTATTAACCCCAATTTCATGCTGACATCATCATCTATGACCAAGTGCTCGTAGCCGCGTTAATTTGAGAAAGCAAACTTGGGCTGAAGCTGCGCATGCACCATCAACCCATCCCTCTGACCAAGCACTCGCAGCATCAACCCATCCCTCTGACCAAGCACTCGCAGTATCAACGCATCCCTCTGACCAAGCACTCGCACCATCAACCCATCCCTCTGACCAAGCACTCGCAGCATCAACCCATCCCTCTGACCAAGCACTCGCAGCATCAACCCATCCCTCTGACCAAGCACTCGTAGTATCAACGCATCCCTCTGACCAAGCACTCGCAGCATCAACCCATCCCTCTGACCAAGCACTCGCAGCATCCACCCATCCCTCTGACCAAGCACTCGCAGCATCAACCCATCCCTCTGACCAAGCACTCGCAGCATCAACCCATCCCTCTGACCAAGCACTCGTAGTATCAACGCATCCCTCTGACCAAGCACTCGCAGCATCAACCCATCCCTCTGACCAAGCACTCGCAGCATCCACCCATCCCTCTGACCAAGCACTCGCAGCATCAACCCATCCCTCTGACCAAGCACTCGCAGCATCAACCCATCCCTCTGACCAAGCACTCGCATACCTTGTGTGAAAAGTACAAAAGATACACAATTTGCGTATGTACCTATGAAAGTTACGTACGCTATGCAAATTGCTTATGAAAAAAGGGGGAGGGGCTGTGGTTATTTACATAAAATTCCTTTTAACTAAACAAATTTTTTCCTATTTTTTTTATCCGATGAATCGATTAATCAAAATAATAATCGCCAACTAATCGATTATGAGAATAATTGTTAGTTGCAGCCCTTCTCACCCCAGATCCCTTAGTGGAGATGGTGGCACGATCCACCACTTTCTGTCTCTGTAGGCAGAGGTACAATGGGAACAAACCGTTCTCAGTGTTCCTCTGCATATCCCTCCATCACCCGGCCAGATCTCATTCACATTCGCTCCCGACTGTCTCTCTCCATAGGGTCCTATGGACTCCTGGAGCTGATAACACCAGTGGCGCTAAGAGCCACTGGTGCGATCTTGTTGCAGCTCATCAGAATTACGACTCGAGCTGCTGACAAAGTGGCTCGATCGTAATACGGAAGTTAAATGTGAGACGCAAATGGAAAGCACCTCGCCTTTAACGTCCAGGTTGTGATCAGGCCCCCACTAAGTGCCCAATCCCCGGAGATCTCATACATGAGCATACATGATCGCCCACTGGCGACAAGCTGCCAGTATCCATTAGCTCAGGGGTCGGCAACCTTGACCTTCCAGATGTTTAGGAACTACACTTCCCAATGAGCTCTGCTAATCTAATGAGCAGCTGAGCATCATGGGAGATGTTGTTAGAAAACATCTAGGGGGCCAAGGTTGCTGACCCCTGCATTAGCGGCTCCCAAATATTATGGTCGATCTGTTAACATAGCGGCTAGCTCGATTTTAGAGCTGAAAATAGGGGGCTACTACCAGGGGTCAAGTCCTGCAGGAACTCTTGGGATCGCAGTTCCCTCACTATTTTAGCAGGAGGAACTTAGTTCCCTTTTGTCTGATATACTGGGAAGCTGCATATAGACACAATTTTATAAAACCGTCTATATTTAAGGATTTTTCCTGGATTTAAGTACATTGGGAAAGCATGGGAAACACAATTTCCCAGTGTTTGACGGAGGAATGGCATTCCTATGCATGAAGAAGCGCTGCAGCTGCTGCGGCTCCCAGTAATCTTTAAGACTGAAATGGAAAGAAATGTTGGTGAGTTCCTACACTTATTTCTTTAGGACTTGACCCCGGCTACTATGGGTTAATGGCTATTGGCTAACACCGACTGTCAGCCTTTTGGGCTCCAAATTACCAGCTTAGAACAAGGGCCAACATAGGCGTTTAATGTTAAAATGAGTGTTTGGGATATTTCCTTTAAATTCACGTAATAGAAATTACCTGAATAAATTACACTGGTCTGTGTATTTGAGGGTCGTAAAACCTTCTTTTTCTAAATTTATGGTTGTTCAATATGGATTTTTGGTGACGAATGCAAAAAATAATGCAAAAAATGAGCTCAGATTTGCGCAGAACAAAGTATTGGAGCTGCACGCGCATGCGCATAACCAGTACATCGGCTGCTTTTCTGAGACCGCTCGCAATCACTGGAGGTCACAGAGAGGGTGACGTTGGCATTCTCTCTGTATGCTGACGTCCCTTGTGAACGATCTAGTGAATGACAGCCGAGAAATTCAAAATTCCGGCTGCTGGTGACGGTGGGTGGGATGGAGGAAACTCCTCCACTTCATCCAGCGATATCTCCAGATCAGGGCAGCAGGGAGGGCGGAGAGGGGAATCTACACAGCCTTTCCACTTCAAAACCTGAAAGTGGTCAGGATGTATAGAGTGTCCATTTAAGAGGAGTGCATTATTTCCTTCAAACTTTAATGGATAAAATTAGGGTGTAAAAGATTTCCAGCCCTAAACACTAAAATTTATCAGAATCTTATGATAATAAAAGGAGGGAAACAGAAAAAAAGGAATAAATACCCATAAAAAATACACTGTGCTCCATATAAATGCAATGGTTTATGTTCTATGTAATTACAAAACTAAAAATTTGACAAGAAGACAAAACACTTCCCATTCTTCTGTTTTTGCGTTATTTACTCTGTTCTGTGATCGTTCAATATAAATTCCTTTCAGTTCTGAAACGTCATATTGCCCCGCATAAGCGACATTCCTACAAGTCATACGCTGCTTAAATCTCATTTTTCCTTTGAAAGAAAGCACTATATTCATACCCTTGACTGGTTTAATACGTATGGTGCGTGCCACACAGGGATAAAAACCTGATTTACAATTCACTCCACAACCTACTGGTTTCGGCCCTCTGAGTCTTTGAATTAATCTCCTTCATAAATGCTGTGCGTCCCTCTAAATCCAATACTAGGTTATTCATTTATGAAAGATGTTGATCTTTTGTCCTTTGTAAGAACTTCACATTCTCCCCATTAAACTCTGATACTAACCCTTTCACCACCAAAGGATTTTCCAGAAAACCACTGTCAGGAACCAGTATTTTTTTTTTTTTGGAAAATAATTTTTCCCTGGCAGCTTCATTCTTGTACTGCTCATCATCAGCACTGAGATCCAGCACATATTTAGTCAAGCACAGAAACACATGACACAGTTGAATAAAGGGCTATGCCCCATTCCAACCGGTGCTTGAGCATTTTGGCCTCCTAGCTGATCCAGGAAAGACCTATTTTCTACTGCTCTGCAAGAAATCTCTACCTTCCTGTTAGCATAAGACGTTTGTTCCCCTGTATCTTGCTTCATCCCACAGATACTATCCTGCCTCTCCAAGTCCTCTTGTCTTCCAAGATCCCACCATACCTCAAGCTCCGTGTGCTTCCTAGTCCTCATGTATCCTGTCTCCTGTTGTGATAGTAAGTTCCTGTGACTACCTCTCCCACCATCCTTAGTATCCTGTTTCGCCCCTCAGTCTCTGCTCATTGTGTCTCCTTCGTCCTGCTACCCACCACCCTTCATCCACCGGTGTGTTACTGCATCACCACATACTGGCCCCATTATCCTGCAATCCCCGGTACCAAACGTGACACCGTAATGTTAAAAAATAGAAGAAAAAAAAGACGTTGGCATTATGTGCTTTTATTTGTAAAGTAAACAATGACACTGCACTAACTCACCTTCTCATTTCCCACACCGGGACCAAATGTGGAGGTGATAGGGCAAAGTGTTATTAATCATTGGTCCATCTAAGGCATAAGCCGCTTCACTGCTACGAGGAGAGGTCTTTTGGACCCTTGTATTTCCATTCTTTACACCACATAGTTATGTTAGGAGTCATTGGACAAGTCAGAGTCTGGCCTTCCTAATAATACCAAACACGACCATGTAAAAATGTCATGCAAGAAAACCAAAACGAACACAAACAAATATAATATATATTTTTAAAATTTATTTTTTGTTTCAACGCAATGGTATTGTCCATTTTCATGTATGAAATGAGCCAGGGACGTGCGGTCAGGCGCGGCAGGTGAGGGAGAGCCATTAAGGGCAGCTGCAGTCAAACTCACCTGCTCCTCGTTCCCCTGCCGTCAGCTCCGTCCGTCCTCTGTGCGCGCCACACATTCTTTTTTTTTCCCCTTCAACAGCCTGAGCCTACGCAAATCAAGTATGCTGCCAAGAACAGTGCAGTGTGGCGCTTCTGTTCAATGAACAGACATCCGAGCACTGCCCACTTCCTGAACATTGCTCTCCCAGTGCCTCAGAGGCACTGGGAGAGCAATGAAATAGCTTGGACCAATAGGAAAGCGCTATTGTCCCAAGTCATTCAAAAAACTTCATTGATTGAATGCATTGATTGTGCGAAACAGGACACATGACTGTCCTGCGCCAATCAGTGGGTGCAGGGCTGTGCTTGAGGTGTGGCCTCAATGTCACACTAGGCTGCCTGAGGATGACAGAGATCCTGGGGAGCACCGACAGCAGCCAGATCCTGGGGAGCACTGAACCTGAACCTATGTAACCTGTGTATATCTGGCTCTGATACTAGTCAGTGCCTCACAAGCACTGACCTCACCGCACGTCACTGAAATGAGCAATACCACTGCCGTTGCTCACCTTCTCATTTCCCACGCTGCGGGCAAGGCCAGTGTTTTATACATGCAGGGATATTCAGAGAGCATTGAAATGTCACCGACATTTCAGTGCTCTCCTGTTCCCCACACTTTGGCAAGTCCTATTACAACCATGCAGTGACTTCAGCATTAATAGCAGGGTCCCGAAGTACAGGGAACAAGCCACTGAAGGCATCCGAAAAACTGTCAAATCGATCGGAAAAACCACTGCAAAACTAATGGACGCATCCAAAAAAACACCGGATCGATCCGAAAAACATCCTAAAACCCGCCAAATCGATTTGAAAAACCAAGAAGAAAAGAATAAGAAAATAAATAAATTTTAAAGGCTGTTTGTAAAAAAAATGCTTCACGAAAATGCCTGGAATTTATATATAAGGTCCTATGAATAATAATAAAAAGGTCCGTTACAGTAAAAAAAACAAAATTTTTAGGATATCGGAAAAAAAATTGCAAAAACATCCTAAAAAATAATTAAATGAGACTTTTTGCTGCAAGTGAAAAGTATAAATGGTTGAAAAACGGGGAATATTTTTTACATTGAAACATATGGGATTCACCTGCTTAAACCACCTGATTTAAATGAAACCACCAAAAATTAGGGCATGTCACTGACATTTCTCTGCTGTTCGGTGTCTCCAAATAGATTAACCATTACTTCTCTATGAGGATTTTTACTGCTACCGAAAGTCACCGTATTTGGCTGGCAATTCGCCAGTATTTGGCGAACTGCCTGTTATTTGAATAGCTGAATGGCCCCAAAATTGCACCGTATGTGGAAATTCACGGTTCGGTGCAATTTCGGAGCCAATTCGGCTCTCTTGAAAACCCTTATAATATTTTATTCATAAAACACAATGTGGCAAAATAGAAGTGAAAAAAATTCAGTTTTAGTTAAAATTGTGTAGTCTCAGTATAGGGTCCCCATTTCTATTTTTTTTAACAAAAGTGTCCCATAGAATATATAACCACAAAGGCTTGGATGATAAAATGTGAAAAAAATAATTTTGAAATCTGGATGGAAATGTACCTTTTTTTAACCCCTTAGTGACCGGGCGGTTTTACACAAATCCGTCTTTTAGTGACCGCTGCTGTTTTTACGTTTCTGCACTGTTAGTGTTTAGGTCAAATTTTCCTCTTACTCGTTTATGCAACCCACACATATTATACACAGTTTTTCCCGCCATTAAATGGACTTTCTAGAAATACCATTATTTCCATCATATCGAATAATTTACTATAAAAAAAATATGAAATATGAGGAAAAAATGGTAAAAACACACTTTTTCGTAATTTAATCCCCAAAATCTACAACCACCCAAAAAGACCCCGGCTAAATAGGTTCAAAATTTTGTCCCGAGACTAGAAATACCCAATTTTTACATACGTTTGCTTTTTAACCCCTTCACTGCTGAGACAGTTCACCTATGTGCTGCACTCATTCTGACCATTTTGTGCTAATTATTTTTAGATGACAGCCTAGGTCCTATTTAATTAAACCCCCCCCAGACAAAAAAAAACTTTAAAAAAAAAAACATTTTTTTTTTTTTATTTTTTTTTATTTATTTATTTTTATTTTTAAACCAAACCTTGTCATGTTTGGTATCATTTGAAAGGCCATAATCAGGCTTTTCAAATGATGTCAAATATGACCATCTAGCTGCCATGGATCGGGAGATACGGGGATCCTTAGGATCCCCTTATCTCTACATGGCAGCTAGATGGTTAACTGGCCCACTGACATCCTCACACATATGGTGAGGTTGTCAGTGAGTGGGGGGGACCTGGAGGCTTGGCTGACATCCAAGATGTCAGCCCCCCTCCAGGTTCGAATTGCGTTTTGGCACCAATTGGCGCCGAAACGTGATCCGGCGGCAAAACAGTTAATGCTATACACCGCTGAAAAGGGGAGACTCTCCCCTTTTCAGCGGTGTAAAAAGCATCTCCCTAGCTGCAATGGTTGGGGAGATAGAGGGCTCCGAACGAGCCCCCCCTCCCCTCCATTGCTTTGCATGGGGACGCCTGCTGATGACGTCACCACGCAGTGTGGCGACGTCATCAGCCTCGCCTGCCCATGTAAATCACATGGGCAAGCTTCCTCCCTGCCAGATCGCCGAGGGATCCAGCGAGGGAGGTGAGTATCGGGCAGGAGGGGGATTAGGCGCCGCTGACGTACCCTGTACGTCCGCGGGTCTAAGGGAGACCCAAGGACAGGACGTACAGGGTACGTCAGCGGCCCTTAAGGGGTTAACATATTTTGTTGTTGCATTCTGGCAGGACATGATGTACACACAGAATAATGATTTACAGTTGCAAGAAAAAGTATGTGAACCCTTTGGGATTACGTGGAGTTTTGCATGAATTGGTCATAAAATGTGCTCCGATCTTCATCTAAGTCACAACAATTTTAAAAACACAATCTGCTTAAAATAATACAACACAAACATTATATGTTTTCATGTGTTTATTGAACAGAACATGTAAACATTCACAGTACAGGGTGGAAAAAGTATGTGAACCTTTGGACTTAATAACTGGTTGACCCTCCTTTGGCAGCAATAACCTCAACCAAACGTTTCCTGTAGTTGCAGATCAGACTTCCACAACGATCTGCAGTAATTTTGGATCACTCCTCTTCACAAAACTGTTTCAGTGTAGCAATATTCTTGGGATGTCTGGTATGAATCGCTCTCTTAAGGTCATGCCACAGCATTTCAATCGGATTGAGGTCAGGACTCTGACTGGGCCACTCCAGAAGACGTATTTTGTTTTGTTGAAGCCATTCTTTTGTTGAATTACTTGTATGCTTTGGGTCATTGTCCTGTTGCATCACCCATCCTCTGCAGAGCTTCAGTTGGCAGACAGATGGTCTTACGTTTTCCTGCAAAATGTCTTGATAAACTCTGGAATTCATTTTTCCATCAATGACAACAATCCGTCCAGGCCCTGAGGCAGCAAAGCAGCCCCAAACCATGATGCTCCCTCCCCCTTGTTTTACAGTTTGATGTTGGTGTGCTGTGCCTTTTTTTCTCCACACTCACAGGGTTATTCAAAGAGATCCGAATTGCTTGAGAAAGGTAACCGAACGCTGAAAATCAGCGTTCGGTTACCTTTCTTGGCCATTCGGCTATCCAGAGAGCAGGCGATTCGCCAAATCCTGGCGAATTGCCTGAACATACGGTGCCTGTTCGGTGCCTGTTCGAGGGCAGTGAAATCCCCATGAAAAAGCACTGCTTCGGCTATTCAGAGAACACAAACCAGCAGTGAAAGGTTCCCCTAATGCCCTGTCATTCAGTGGTTTAATTCGGCAAATTTATTCAGGAGAATCCCATAGGCTTCAATGTTAAAAATATTCCCGCTTTAATTCAGTATCTAATAAACCGTTCATTATAAAATTCTGCAGTAAAGAGTCTCTGTATTTATAGATTTTTTAGGATATTTTAAGCATTTTTCTGATTTTTTTTTTTTTTTAAGTTTACTACTTTTTCTGTAATAGCCCTCTTTATTATCATTCCCTGGACCTCATATGCAAATTTCAGACATTTTCGCTCAGTAGTTTCTTTGCAAACAGTGTTTCACTTTTCAATTATTCATGCAAACTGTTTTCCTAATTTATTCACTGCCTCTTCTGCTGTGTCGAAGGCTGCGATCGGCTCCTGTTCAGGTTTTTCTGTGGTTTTCGGCAGGTTAATCCAGATGTTTGAGGGTTTTCGGCTTGCATTCGCTGGGTTTGGTGGTTAGTTTTCGTCAGGTTTCCATCAGCTTTTCCCTGCAATTCGGGGGCCCTGTGGTGCTTGCTGAATACACCGCAGGGTCACCGAAATGGGATCGGCAAAACAAACCGAATTGAAGAGAACGAAAAGTCACCGAACGTGGGGTGACTTTTCGAATCTCTTTGAATAACCCTGATAGTGTTGTGTGTTTTTTCCAAACAGCTCAATTTTGGTTTCATCTGTCCACAGAATATTTTGCCAGTAGTGCTGTGGAACATCCAGGTGCTCTTTTGCAAACTTCAAACGTGCTGCAATATTCTTTTTGGACAGCAATGGATTCCTCCGTGGTGTCCTCCCATGTACTCCATTCTTGTTTAATATTTTCCTTATTGTAGATGCGTCAACAAATTGTTAGCATGTGCCAGAGATTTCTGTAAGTCTTTAGCTGACACTCTAGGATTCTTCTTTACCTCATTAAGCATTCTGCGCTGTGCTCTTGCAGTCATCTTTATAGAACGACCACGCCTAGGGAGAGTAGCAACAGTGCTGAACTTTCTCCATTTGTACAGTCTGTTTTACCGTGGATACATGAACATCAAGGCTTTTGGAGATACTTTTGTAACCCTTTCCAGCTTCATGCAAGTCAACAATTCTTGATCGTAGGTCTTCTGAGAGCTCTTTTCTGCGAGGCATGGTTCACATCAGGCAGTGCTTCTTGAAAGCAGTAAACCCAAAACTGGTGTGTGTTTTTAAAGGGCAGGACAGCTTTCAGCAACACATCCAATAACATCACACTGATTGGACTCAAAGTTGGCTCACTCCTGGCTCCAATTAGCTCTTGGAGAAGTCATTAGGCTAGGGGTTCACATACTTTTTCCACCCTGCACTGTGAATGTTTACATGTTATGTTCAATAAACACATGAAAACATATAATGTTTGTGTTGTATTATTTTAAGCAGACTGTGTTTTTCAAATTGTTGTGAGTTAGATGAAGATCAGAGCACATTTTATGACCAATTCATGCAAAACTCCACGTAATCCCAAAGGATTCACATACTTTTTCTTGCAACTGTAATATGAATCTGCTAAGTCTGTCGAAAGAAGGATATGAAATTCCTGGGTCCGACAATAAAACGTGACTTCAGCATTTAAACATGATGAGCACAAACTGCCAAAATGAGCTCAGCAGCACACAGGGGTGAAATGGCTCAGCAGTGAAGAGGTTAAAAAGTGTTAGTACCTCAGACAACATGTTTCCAGTGCTGAAGCCCAAATGCAAATATAATAGTTATGCTATTAGTTAAGATATTATGTAGCTGGTGGTGATCTTTATCTGGGACTCTGTGATAAGGTTCTATATGCCTTTTGTATAAAGGGATTTGTTCCCTGTGAATAGCCCTATATACTGATCAGCCACAACATTAGGCCCGGTCAGCGAGCGCACTGATCATGTCCGTGTTGCCGCACATTTGTACGTCCTTTATAGCATACAATTATGATCAATAGAGACCCACACACGAAGTACGTCCGCACAGAAGTGCGAACGCACAACGGACACGGCAAACGGACGAAGGTTAGACAAGAACGTAAATCCGCTAGAATGGACGCACAGAGTGCGCTGCATCTGAAACATCCACATAGCTTTGTGTGTGAGTGATGGAACGTAGTCACTGTCAGACAGACTGCATTTTTGACGTCCAGCATTTTGACAGACAA
Organism: Leptobrachium leishanense; assembly: GCA_009667805.1. Classification (NCBI taxonomy): domain Eukaryota; kingdom Metazoa; phylum Chordata; class Amphibia; order Anura; family Megophryidae; genus Leptobrachium; species Leptobrachium leishanense. The sequence goes on along the minus strand of CM019065.1, from coordinate 32,779,206 downwards.
AATGTTTTTCATATTAATTTATTTTCCCTTCTACATCCGTCAAAAAAACCATCAGTCACAAAAAAGAACTGTGTGGCCAGTACCTTGTCATCAGTCAGAAAGTACGTCCGTTGTGCACAGACACACAGTCCGCACAGAATGCGCTCGTCTGACATTAGCCTTAAACCCACTGACGACAAGTGAAGTGAATGTCACCTGTCACTGGATGGGATATATCGTCGTGGAGTTGGATATATTGTCACGGGGTGGGATATATTGTCACGGGGTGTAAAATACTGTCAAGGGGTGGGATATATTGTCACGGGGTGGGATACATTAGGAGCAGTCAGTTCTTGAATTTGATGTTGGAAGCAGGAGAACTGTCTGAAAAGATCTGTAGGAGGGAAGGAAAAAAGGAAAGCTGAGATATGAAAGATAATTAAATAGAAGGAAAAAAGGAAAAGAAATGGATGGAGATAGAATGGAGGAAGGAAAGGAGAGAAGGAAAGAAGAAAAGAGGAAAGAAAGCAAGCAAGCTAAGGTCAAGAACAAAAAAGCATTAATATGTAAGATGGAATATTGGGTCTCGCGCTATACTTTATATTGGAAATATCGGCTTTAGCGATTCAATTTGAGTTTATCAGTATGCCATTTTAGGACAAGAACTATCAAATACAGAAAGGTTTTTATAAACGGCTGTTCAGAGGCTTAAATAATAATAATAACAACATATGGACTTGCGAGTATTGCGTTTACAGTACAGACATCACGCGGTTTGACCGTAAATGGGGGAATGGAAAGATGCTTCCCGTTATATTTTATTGATCGGGCTGCTGAGGATGAAGTTACTGTGTTTACGTTTGTGGTTTAATATCTACATGTTCCTTAGCAGCGACAATAAAACAGAAAGAATGGTCTGATTTTTGGTTTCCTCTCTGGGTCTGACTCTTTATTTTGGGAAACATCAGACAGTTAGTAACCGAACCCACAGGATGCTCTATATACACAGGCCTGATCGAAACACGCTAAAGCCGTTGGCAGCCTTTACATATTGGTGTTAGACATGTGCACAGCACAAAATTTCGTTTTGAACGAATGGATTAGCCCTAAAACGCTATTTATTTAGTTGCTAAAGAAATTTGTTTTCAGTTCTTTAGTATGAAAACAAATTTCATTCATCCGAACACCAGAGGATACAATTACTATTGTAGTGGCTCCTCAGAGGGCTGAGATTGGCTGCTTGTTACAGTATCTCTCACTCTCAGTACAATGTATCAGGCTCAGCTGTTACAGTAACTGACTCAGGGGTGGACTGGGCCGGGGGCAAGCGTCCCCCGGGCCACCGCAATGCGCACTCGTGAGCTGTGTGATTGTTTCGGTAATGAATTCAATGATGTGTAAACTATTCACAGCACTCGCATCTCGCAGGCCCCAGCCGCGCAGAAGCATTAGCGTGGCTGTTGTGTGTTGTTTTTCTTTTTTATATTTTTGGCGTCGGACTCGGGAGTCACGTGTCTCCAGCAGCTTCCGTTGGTCTGTGTGACCCGGAAGAGGCAGTGACCAGTTGCAGGAGCAGTGGGAAGGTGAGATCTCCTCACACACTCTGAGTCACACCCCGCTGCTGGTGTTCTGTTGTCGGGATGCAATTCAAGTCGGCGGCTGCAGGGCCAGAGGTCCTAGGGCTCCTCCAGCTGCCTCCCTCCTCCCTGTGGGCTGCCTTCACATCAGTTTCTGTCTGTGCAGAGCCCAGGGCTGCAGGTACATCTCGTGCATTTAGAACTCCTGTAAGCACAGGGGTAGAGAGCTACACACCGTCTGTACACACTGTGGGCCCTATTACATTCGCATAGCAAAATGCGTTATCGTGTGAAAATTAACGCTGGTATTACAATCCTCGCGCATTTTTTCATCCGTCAAAAAAAATTGTGCGTAAAACCGACGAGCAAAAATGCGTGCAAAATACGTTTGCGCGCAGAAATCAGGGACCGCGATGTAATTTTTGACTCAAGTCCGTCATTTTTTTACGCAGGTCTGTCATTTTTTTACACAAGACCGTCATTTTTTTACGCAGGTCCGTCATTTTTTTACACAAGACCGTCATTTTTTTACGCAGGTCCGTCGTTTTTATACGCAAGACCGTCATTTCTGTTTTTTGTTTATTTATTTTGTATGTATTTATTTTTTATTTTGAATGTATTGGTGATTTAGATAACACAGTTTGTGTAACTGGAGGGTCCAAATCCACAGTCTCAGCAACCACCTGTGACATTTGGTTCATTTTTACAGTGTCAATGCCTTCAGTAGTCTTTCTTGGCAGCTTCGGTTTTCCTCTTATAAACCTGTTTCTGTTCTTCTCCAAGACTGTCCCACATAGAAGCCACAATTTTAGACACCTCTCCAAAAGTGGCATTGGGGTTCTGCCCCTTTATGGCAGCCTGAGTGTCACGAAAAAATAGGGCATACGCAGACAAAGGTTTCTGAGGTTCGTTGGGATCTTTCTTCTTCTTTTTGCCCTTAGTTGCTTTTGTTTTCTTTGCTTTTTCTACAATAATAGACTTGGGGCAGTTATCCTTCTGAAGTCCTCCTTATTCTCATCGTGTTAAGAGCTGTTTGGTGAGGGGGCAGGATCTTGAGTCCGTCATTTTTATACGCAAGACCGTCATTTGTATACGCAGTCCGTCATTTCTATACGCAGACCGTCATTTCTATACGCAGTCCGTCATTTCTATACGCAGACCGTTATTTCTATACGCAGACCGTCATTTCTATACGCAGACCGTCATTTGTATACGCATTCCGTCATTTCTATACGCAGACCGACATTTTTATACGCAGACCGTCATTTGTATACGCATTCCGTCATTTTTATACGCAGACCGTCATTTTTATACGCAGACTGTCATTTTTATATGCAAGACTGTCATTTTTATATGCAAGACTGTCATTTCTATACGCAGTCCGTCATTTTTATACGTAGACCGTCATTTCTATACGCAGACCGTCATTTCTATACGCAGACCGTCATTTCTATACGCAGACCGTCATTTCTATACGCAGTCCGTCATTTTTATACGTAGACCGTCATTTCTATACGCAGTCCGTCATTTCTATACGCAGTCAGTCATTTCTATACGCAGTCAGTCATTTCTATACGCAGACCGTCATTTGTATACGCAGTCCGTCATTTTTATACGCAGACCGTCATTTCTATACGCAGACCATCATTTTTATACGCAGACCGTCATTTCTATACGCAGACCGTCATTTCTATACGCAGACCGTCATTTGTATACGCATTCCGTCATTTCTATACGCAGACCGACATTTTTATACGCAGACCGTCATTTGTATACGCATTCCGTCATTTTTATACGCAGACCGTCATTTTATACGCAGACTGTCATTTTTATATGCAAGACTGTCATTTTTATATGCAAGACTGTCATTTCTATACGCAGTCCGTCATTTTTATACGTAGACCGTCATTTCTATATACGCAGACCGTCATTTCTATATGCAGACCGTCATTTTAAACGCAAGACCGTCATTATTATATGTAGACCGTCATTTCTATACGCAGTCCGTCATTTCTATACGCAGTCCGTCATTTCTATACGCAGACCGTCATTTCTATACGCAGTCCGTCATTTCTATACGCAGTCCGTCATTTCTATACGCAGACCGTCATTTCTATACGCAGTCCGTCATTTCTATACGCAGACCGTCATTTGTATACGCAGTCCGTCATTTCTACACGCAGACCGTCATTTCTATATGCAAGACCGTCATTTCTATACGCAGACCGTCATTTCTATACGCAGTCCGTCATTTTTATACGTAGACCGTCATTTCTATATACGCAGACCGTCATTTCTATACGCAGACCGTCATTTTATACGCAAGACCGTCATTTTTATATGTAGTCCGTCATTTCTATACGCAGACCGTCATTTCTATACGCAGTCCGTCATTTCTATACGCAGTCCGTCATTTCTATACGCAGACCGTCATTTCTATACGCAGACCGTCATTTCTACACGCAGACCGTCATTTCTATATGCAAGACCGTCATTTCTATACGCAGACCGTCATTTCTATACGCAGACCGTCATTTCTATACGCAGACCGTCATTTCTATACGCAGTCCGTCATTTCTATACGCAGACCGTCATTTCTATATGCAAGACCGTCATTTCTATACGCAGACCGTAATTTTTATACGCAAGACCGTCATTTTTATACGCAGACCGTCATTTTTATACGCAAGACCGTCATTTTTATACGCAGACCGTCATTTCTATACGCAGACCGTCATTTTTATACGCAGACCGTCATTTCTATACGCAGACCGTCATTTTTATACGCAGACCGTCATTTTTATACGCAGACCGTCATTTTTATAAGCAGACCGTCATTTTTATACGCAGACCGTCATTTTTATACGCAGACCGTCATTTTTATAAGCAGACCGTCATTTTTATATGCAGACCGTCATTTTTATACGCAGACCGTAATTTTTATACGCAGACCGTCATTTTTATACGCAGACCGTCATTTCTATACGCAGACCGTCATTTCTATACGCAGACCGTCATTTCTATATGCAAGACCGTCATTTCTATACGCAGACCGTCATTTCTATACGCCGACCGTCATTTCTATATGCAGACCATCATTTTTATACGCAGACCGTAATTTTTATACGCAAGACCGTCATTTTTATACGCAGACCGTCATTTCTATACGCAGACCGTCATTTCTATACGCAGACTGTCATTTTTATATACAAGACTGTCATTTTTATACGCAGACTGTCATTTTTATACGCAAGCCCGTCATTTCTATACGCAGACCGACATTTTTATACGCAGACCGTCATTTCTATACGCAGACTGTCATTTTTATACGCAGACTGTCATTTTTATATGCAAGACTGTCATTTTTATACGCAAGCCCGTCATTTCTATACGCAGACGTCATTTCTATACGCAGACCGACATTTTTATACGCAGACCGACATTTTTATACGCAGACCGTCATTTTTATACGCAGACCGTCATTTTTATACGCAGACTGTCATTTTTATATGCAAGACTGTCATTTTTATACGCAGACCGACATTTTTATATGCAGACTGTCATTTCTATACGCAGACCGACATTTTTATACGCAGACCGTCATTTTTATACGCAGACCGTCATTTTTATACGCAGACCGTCATTTCTATACGCAGACCGTCATTTTATACGCAAGACCGTCATTATTATATGTAGACCGTCATTTCTATACGCAGTCCGTCATTTCTATACGCAGACCGTCATTTTTATACGCAGACCGTCATTTTATACGCAAGACCGTCATTATTATATGTAGACCGTCATTTCTATATGCAGTCCGTCATTTCTATACGCAGACCGTCATTTTTATACGCAGACTGTCATTTTTATATGCAAGACTGTCATTTTTATATGCAAGACTGTCATTTTTATACGCAAGCCCGTCATTTGTATACGCAGACCGTCATTTCTATACGCAGACCGACATTTTTATACGCAGACCGTCATTTTTATACGCAGACCGTCATTTTTATACGCAAGACCGTCAAAAAACGTGTGCATCGACGTTCTCCATTGTGAATCCGCAGTTTGGTACGGTCAGGTTGTTACAATTTGCAGTTACCACCAGCTTTTCGAAGACGTTAAAATTATGTGTAAACGTTGTCCGTATAATTTTGCGTGAAGATTGTAATACCATGCGCATACCAGCGCACAAACGCATTTGCGCTCACAATGTTAAGTATAGGATGCGCACAGTTCATCACGCAGTGTGTGTCTCTCCCCCCTGTGCAGACAGGCTGCTCCCTGCTCACTCTCTCCTTACTCTCCAGTCGTTGTTGAGATCTGTAACTATAAGAATTCTAAAATGTGATTAAAAAGGTGTGTGCTAGCTAGGGACAGTAACCTACCAAATCTGGAATGATCTATACCAGTTAGCTATTAACTCTTAGAAGTATTGAACCTTTTGCATTACTCCTTTTGAGTGATTTTATTTTTTCCTTCCCACCCAGAGCAAAGGAACATTTTATTTTGAGCGAACATGGTATTGATATAATCTACAAAAGTGTATATTTGGTGGATTGTTGTGTGTTCCTGGCAGTTATTGTGTTAAGATTCCTTTGATTTATGAATGGTCATTATTCTAATCGTCAGTTATGACAAGTACGTGGTTTCAAATTAATTTTCTTGTCTTTATGATTTTATTATCATTAATAAAATTTATGTTTTATACTGTTTTGGAACTTGCCTTCCAAAACCGGGCCCCTGAGCTGCTGGGGGCAATATAGATCCATGTGTGAGCTGCTGGGGGCATTATATATCCATGTGTGAGCTGCTGGGGGCATTATATATCCTTGTGTGAGCTGCTGGGGGCAATATATATCCACATGTGAGCTGCTGGGGCCAGTACATATCCACGTGTGGGCTGCTGGGACCAGTATATATCCATGTGTGAGCTGCTGGGGCCAGTATATATCCATGTGCAGTATGTATGAGTGAGTTTTATTGCTGTGGAGCTCTGTGATACGCTCAAATACACTGCACATTACTGTATCAGAGTTCCACAGCAATAAAACTCACAGTAATGTGCGCTGTGTATGAGAGTTATTTTGCTGTGGAGCTCTGTGACAACGCTCATACACAAGGGCCTGAGTTGCTTCACTATGGGCCTCTAAGTCATACTTGCCCCCTGGGCCAAAAGTTGCCAGTCAGCCCCTGAACTGACTGCTGCTCATCACAGTGCTCAGAATTTCAGTAAAACTAGAAATATTTTTTTTATATATAAGAGGTTATAACAATATTATTTCCATGTTTTACTGAAACTGAGCGCTGTGATGAGCAGCAGTCAGTTACTGTAACAGCTGAGCCTGATTGTACTGAGAGATAATGAAACAAGCAGCCAATCTCAGTGCTCACAGCCACTGGATTTAAAGGGCTAAAAAAAATGCTCCTCTCTGTATAATGTATATGACATCATCCTGCATTAATTAATATCCCTCTTTGTTATATAATGTATATAACATCCTCCTGCATTACTTAATGCCCCTCTCTGTATAGAACATCCTCCTCAATTTATACCCCTCTCTGTATATATTAATGCAGTAGGGTGTTATATACAGAGAGGGACATCCTCCTGCATTAATTAATGTCCCTCTCTGTATAGAACACCATACTGCATTTGCATGTGGAGGGTGCAGAACTTTGAAATGCAATGCTTAACCAGCACAGGAGAGGGAACTTTTACTTAAACTATCAGGGTTATTCAAAGAGATCGAATTGCTTGAGAAAGGTAACCGAACGCTGATTTTCAGCGTTCGGTTACCTTTCCTGGCCATTCGGCTATCCAGAGAGCAGGCAATTCGCCAAATCCTAGCGAATTGCCTGAACATACGGTGCTTGTTCGGTGCCTGTTCGAGGGCAGTGAAATCCCCATGAAAAAGCACTGCTTCGGCTATTCAGAGAACAAAAACCAGCAGTGAAAGGTTCCCCTAATGCCCTGCCATTCGGTGGTTTCATTCGGCAAGTTTATTCAGGAGAATCCCATAGGCTTCAATGTTAAAAATATTCCCGTTTTAATTCAATATCTAATAAACCGTTCATTATAAAATTCTGCAGTAAAGAGTCTCTTTATTTATCGATTTTTTAGGATACTTTAAACATTTTTCTGAATTTTTTTTTTTTAAAAGTCCGATTTTGTTTTTTTATTTTTTTTCAGTTTACTTATTTTTTTTGTAACAGCCCTCTTTATTATCATTCATTGGATCATATGTAAATTTCAGACATTTTCGCTCAGTAGTTTCTTTGCAAACAGCGTTTCACTTTCACATTCATACAAACGGTTTTGCTAATTTATTCACCTCCCTCGTCTGCGGTGTTGGCTGCTTCGGCTGTGTGTGATCGGCTCCTGTTCGGGCTTTTCGACGGGTTTATCCAGATGTTTTTGTGGCTTTTCGGCGTGCATTCGGTGGGTTTTGCGGTTAGATTTCGTCGGGTTTGCGGCAGCTTTTCCCTGCAATTCGGGACCCTGTGGTGTTTGCTGAATACACCGCAGGGTCACCGAAATGGGATCGGCAAAAGGAACCGAATTGAAGAGAACGAAAAGTCACCAAACGTGCGGTGACTTTTCGAATCTCTTTGGTTAACCCTGTAAATGTATCAGACGTAAAAACCCCTTTATAACAAGCAGCACTGGGAGAGGAGAGGGACTTTATATAAAATGTGTATTATAGATGAGGAAAGGGGGATAGTGCTCCTGGATAATATAAAATGTATCAGACCTAAGCCCCTATTATGCAGAGCGGGAGGGGAGATAACACATGTTTTATAAAGTCCCTCTCTTCTCCCAGTGCTGCTTGTTTTTAATTTTAAGGGGTTTTTACTATCCAGTCCTCCTCTGTCATTAGCTTTCAGTGTGATTTATTTGAATGTTTTCCCTCTCCAGCTGCTTTTATCATCTTAAGTAAAGGTTTCCTCTCCTGTGCTGGCTGTCTGTGCCGCGAGTGAGTATTCTGGAGCTCTATCACGATCAGATTTTCGGGTAGGGGACAGGAAGGATTACGCATACAAACCTTTTCTGTAGCTTTGCCATGTTGCGCTCCTCATTGCTGGTCTCCTTCACTCAATGTAATATTACAAAAAGGACTGAAACTAAAATGTAGTGCATTTTCCTTTAGTTTCTTTCATTTTTTTGGACCAAGCAGTTTTGTATCTCTTGAGTCATACGAAAACTAAATTATCCCAAAATTTGGCTGAAATAGTTTTAGTACTGAAACGAATGGACATGTCTAATTGGTGTTTGCGTGATCTCGAAGACATGGAAGGAGATGCACAGCTTCCCTTCAACTTTCTGAATAAAGGTTCAACAAGTTTAAATGTGACTTTTAAACCTAAACCGATGCTGTAGATCATTGATAAGAAAACAAGTCACGGGACGCTTCACAGAGCCCCAAGACGCCAACATATTAATGCATTATTTCTACTAGATATTATAAATGCGCTTTGTGTAATGTTGCCTTTGAAGATCAGCTTCAATCAGAAATCAGATGGTTTCCAGGACATGCACACATGTGGAGCAGCACATGAACTCCCCCACACCCAGGGTCCAGCTCTAAGGCCTAACATATATAGCCCCAGGTCAAAAGAGCTTACTAGCCCTTCATTTAACCCCTTAACTGCTGAGCCATTTCACGTCTTAAAAAAACACATTTTCCTTTTTTTTATTATTACTTTTATTATTTTTTTCCCTTACTTTAAACAGGGTCATGTTTGGTATCATTGAAAAGGCCATACTCTGGCCTTTCTAATGATACCAAACATGACCCTGCTAGGTGCAGTCAGTCAGGAGATATCGGGGTTCAAACTAACCCCCTATCTCCACCCCATCTTTCCTTAGGAGTCAATGAGGACGTTTCCCACACATCCTCAGCAGTGAAAGGGTTAATCTTCTGCCCTTCAACCAGAGGCATGGCTGCCATCACTTGCTTTAACTGGCCTTAGATGCTGTGGCCCACCAGGAAATTTCCTGGTATCCCGATGGGACAGTCCAGGGTGGCATAGAGGAGTTCTTACATCTGAGGCACTACGACAAGTTACACAGCGTTTGATAAGGGACAGGGCCCCCTTGAGCCACTGGGCCTGGGCACATTAATATATCATGGGCTGTCACCCCCTAATGGCTGCCCTGCCCAGAAGTGATGGCCAACTGATGGCAACCACCTTGGGCAGCTTTAATTGAGTCCTGCAGCTGGAACCTGCATCCCATCCCTAAGCCAAGCCTCTGATTGACTGCAATCATGTCATCTAACAATGGCCATCAAAACCAGCCAATAAAAACGTCCAGCAATTAGTGATATGAATTGACTTTTTGCCTTTTCCTTCCAACAGAATGGGACTCCTCGTGTCTTGTGTCTATCTTTGCCCTCACGGAAATAAATCTATCAAACCAAATGTCATCACCTGTTTCTAAATATATCAGCATCCCTCTGCGTACCAATGTAACGGCCTAACTTTACCCACAGAGTTTCTGAGTAAAACAGGGACTTTCACGTTTCACAGCTTCGACTTGAATCTGAAAATGATCATTTTGTTCTGTGTCACAAATGGCGTATTATTAGTATATACCCAAACCAGCATTTCTTTTGCAACTCATCGACTGTAAGAGTACATTTTACGGAAAAATCCTTTGTTTTTATATTAAAATAGAAAGTAGGTTTTAACCCCTTCACTGCCAAGTGAAAGCAGGTGCCACACGTAATCCACACGAGCTTGTCATTCTGCCCAGCCAGAAGCCTGCAGAACTTGTCTCCCCAATGCCTCAATCTTAGGTGGCTTGTGTGTTGTACTCCCAGTGGCCATAATTCCCGCCCACACAGGTACTGCCTGCACCTCTGTTGCCTGCCCATGCACCCCCCCCTGCTGCCAGCACCAATTCAATGTCACCGAGGACAACCAGCAACTAAACACTCAGGAAAAGAAGGCTGGTTAAACGGGCTGCTTGACTGGTGGCTCCACCGGCCATCCTAAGCCATCATTACACCAGCACCATTACGCAACACGTGGCCCACCAACCTCGGCATTGTATCTGTTCCATAGACTCACCACTCGCCACAATGACTCCCAGTGTTCTCGCCAGCTCCAGGAGGATTGCAGCTCCCACTGCAGATCCAACAGCTCCAGGACCCCAGGAATCCTGGTGAGCCCCCACCACAATGCAGTGCTCCAGCTCCGTGCGACCTGTGACACCTCCAAATGCATCCAGGTGCTCCACACTCTGCTGCACACTGCTGACCACCAGGCTGTTGTAATGGCCATGGCTATTACTGTGGAGCTCTGTGACACCCTCATAAACACTGCACATTACTGTGGAGCCTTGTGACACCCTCATAAACACTGCACATTACTGTGGAGCCCTGTGACACCCTCATAAGCACTGCACATTACTGTGGAGCCCTGTGACACCCTCATAAACACTGCACATTACTGTGGAGCCCTGTGACACCCTCATAAGCACTGCACATTACTGTGGAGCTCTGTGACACCCTGGTAAACACTGCACATTATTGTGGAGCTCTGTGACTCCCTCGTAAACACTGCACATTACTGTGGAGCTCTGTAACACCCTTAAAAACTGCACATTACTGTGGAGCTCTGTGACACCCTCATAAACACTGCACATTACTGTGGTGCTCTGTGACACCCTCGTAAACACTGCACATTACTGTGGAACTCTATGACATTCATACAACACTTAACATTATGGGGGTGTCACAGAGCTCCACAGTAATGTGCAGTGTTTATGAGGGTGTCCCAGAGCTCCACAGTAATGTGCAGTGTTTATGAGGGTGTCCCAGAGCTCCACAGTAATGTGTGCTGTGTATGAGCATATCCCAGAGCTCCACAGCAATAAAACTCACAGCAATGTGCGGTGTGTTGAATAAAATGTGGGCTGCTCGGTCCAAAACCCCAACACCTGCAACACCCCCTAGATGTAGCAAATGCCTTTAATGGTTATTTTGTTGGATGCGCCACCACTTTGATTGCCAAGCTAGGAAATGACATGCAATCAGAAAGGCCTCATGCAGGTCAGGCCCCTCCAACTGTGCAAAGTCCCTGTATCAGACTGGAATTCAGTTTTAGACCAGTGCCTGTCAGTGTCGTTACTAAACTTCTCCGTAAGCAAAAAATGAAATACCAGTCTGGACCTGATCAAATACCAGCAATGCTGCTGAAAATCAGTACAGGCAATTGCAAATCCTGTCGCAACCCTAATCAATGAATCACTGGCGACTGGATACATACCCAAACTCTGGAAGACTGAGAGAGTGGTACCTATCCATAAAAGTGGTGACAGTACTTTGGTATCCAACTACCGTCCGATATCGTTGCTCCCTGTAATGTCAAAAATTATGGAAAAATGCGTCTACATACAATTACGTGATTATTATCAATATTGGAGCTACTTAACCCCAGATCAATCTGGCTTTCGTCCAAATCACTCAACTACAACCGCCCTTTTAAAAGTCTGTAATGATATCCAGGCTGGGATGGAACAAGGAAACCTAACTGGAGCCATCTTCCTTGATTTTGCCAAGGCCTTTGACACAGTAGACCATGGCATCTTGTTAGAAAAACTTAAAAACTCTGGCATTGGTGATCGCACGTTAACCTGGTTTCAATCATATGTATCCGACCGATCACAATATGTGTCAATTTCTGGCAGCTCCTCCCTCCCGCTTCCAGTCACGTGCGGAGTACCCCAAGGCTCAATACTCGGCCCCCTGCTATTCTCAATATTCATAAATGATCTGCCCAACGTCTGCAAAGCCTCAACTGTACATATGTATGCAGACGACACTGTAATCTATACCAGCAAACCAAATCTCCGGCAGCTGGAAGCCGTGCTGCAAGAACAATTCACAGAGGTAGAAAAGTGGATCAAGCACAACAAACTTTTTTTAAATAATGACAAAACTGTAACGATGCTCTTTGGAACAAAACCTAAACTACACAAATTGCAAAATCCCCACTTATGTGTTGGGACAAAATCAAATGGCCCGCTGACCACAGTCACTTCTCTCAAATATCTAGGTATGTGGTTGGACCCTAATCTATCCTTTGGCCCCACATCGAAAAACTCTCATCTAAACTTTACCCCAAACTAGGCGCCCTGTACAGAAACAAATCCTGCCTGAGCCCCGCGGTAAGAAAGCAGATTGTTCAACAAATGCTTATGCCGGCTATTGATTACGGAGATGTAGTATACGCAGCCGCCCCGCAAACACATCTTCAGAAACTTACTACATTGTATAACTCATTCTGCTGCTTTGTGCTACAATGTAACTACATGACCCACCATTGTGACATGTTAAAAGAGCTAAACTGGCCATCGCTGGAATCTAGACGCACGCTTCACCTTTCCAACCTGGTGTTTAAGAGCTTCTCTGGGAAGCTGCCACCCTATCTGAATAGACTGCTTCCCCTAGCAGTTCCCTCATCCTATAACCTCCAATCCAGGACCAGCACCTTACTTGCAATACCACAATACAAAAAGACAGTGGCTCGATCCTCATTTTCCTACAGAGCACCGCATTTATAGAAACATAGAAAAATTTCGTCAGATAAGAACCTTTCGGCCCATCTAGTCTGCCCAATTACATGGATACTTTACCTGGATTTATCTTTTGTTTAGGATAGCCTTATGCCTATCCCATGCCTGCTTAAATTCAATTACTGTTTTGGCCTCTACCACTTCAACTGGAAGGCTGTTCCATGTATCCACCACCCTCTCAGTAAAATAATGCTTCCTGATGTTACTTTTAAACCTTTGCCCCTCTAATCTAAGACTATGTCCTCTTGTTTTGCTACTTTGTTTCCTTTTAAATATACTCCCTTCCTCTACCTTGTGGATTCCCTTTACGTATTTATGGAATAACCTTCCAGACACCATCAAATCTTCTTCCAGTCTTAAGTCACTCAAGAGCTCCTTACTAGCATACCTTAATACAGAATGCACCTGTAAACATGTGAAATAGTAACTATATTACTTACATATTTATTTTCCGTGTTAATCTGTATATTTGTGTTGTTTTTTAATATCTTGCATTTATTACTTTGTATTTCTGTAACAACTGTAAAATTTCAATGCTCTTGAACCCAGTGCGAGCGGCTGCACTTCCTGTCAGCGGCCGTTCAAGCAGGAAGCAAGCGTCCGCCGGCAAGGAGAGGTGAGCTGGGGCAATATCCATGAGACCTGGGGGCAATATCTATGAGACCTGGGGGGCAATATCCATGAGAGCTGGGGGGCAATATCTATGAGAGCTGGGGGGCAATATCTATGAGAGCTGGGGGCATATCCATGAGAGCTGGGGGCATATCCATGAGAGCTGGGGACATAATCCATGAGAGCTGGGGGCATATCCATAAGCGGGGGGCATATCCATGAGACCTGGGGGGCATATCCATGAGCTGGGGGCAATATCCATGAGAGCTGGGGGGCATATCCATAGAGCTGGGGGCATATCCATGAGAGCTGGGGGGCAATATCCATGAGAGCTGGGGGCATATCCATGAGACCTGGGGGACATATCCATGAGACCTTGGGGGCATATCCATAAGCTGGGGCAATATCCATGAGAGCTGGGGGCATATCCATGAGAGCTGGGGCCTATCCATAAACTGGGGGGCATTGTCCATGCGACCTGGGGGCATATCCATGAGACCTGGGGGACATATCCATGAGACCTTGGGGGCATATCCATAAGCTGGGGCAATATCCATGAGAGCTGGGGGGCAATATCTATGAGAGCTGGGGGGCAATATCTATGAGAGCTAGGGGCAATATCTATGAGAGTTGGGGGGCATATCCATGAGAGCTGGGGGCAATATCTATGAGAGCTGGGGGGCAATATCTATGAGAGTTGGGGGGCATACCCATGAGAGCTGGGGGCATATCCATGAGAGCTGGGGGGAATATCCATAAGCTGGGGGGCATATCCATGAGACCTGGGTCATTATCCATGAGAGCTGGGGGCAATATCCATGAGAGCTGGGGGGCATATCCATGAGCTGGGGCATATCCATGTGAACTGGGGCAATATATACCAATATGAGCTGGGGTCAATAATATCCATGTGAACTGGGGAAAATAGTCTTGGGGCTCAGTGCTGTGTATATTATTCTGGGTGGGTGTATATTATGCTATATGTTCTTTTGCTATACGTGCATGTATTCTGTGTGTACTGTATTTGTACATGTACTAAGTGTGCACTATATATGTAGGGTACAAAGGGTGGTACGATCCACTGCTGCTGGTCACGGGGAGCATCCAGGGGCTTAGCACTGCGCCACTGGTCAGGGACTCTGATTTTTAAAATTATGTGGGGGGGCACAATTTTCTATTTTTGCCTCGGGTGCAAAAGGAGCTAGCTACGGCTCTGGATAGATAGATAATGATACGGGATGAATAGATAGATAGATATGGATAGAGATATAACTAGATACTGTAGATAGACAGATGATAGATAATGATATGGGATAGATAAATATAAGATAGATAAATAACTAGATAGATAGGATAGATATAAAGACATGGGATAGATAAATAGATATGGAATAGATATATAGATATGGGATAGATAGATTGATAGATAGATATAGATAGATAGATAGATAGATATGAGATAGATAGATGGATAGATATATAACTAGATATTTAGATAGATGATAGATAATGATATGGGATAGATTGATAGATAGATAGATGATAGATAATTATATCGGATAGATAGAAACATAGAAACATAGAAAAATGTCGGCAGATAAGAACCTTTCGGCCCATCTAGTCTGCCCAATTACATGTATACTTTACCTGGATTTATCTTTTGTTTAGGATAGAAAAATAACTAGATAGATAGATAGGATAGATATGCAGACATGGGATACATAAATAGATATGGTATAGATATATATAGATATGGGATAGATAGATAGATAGATAGATAGATAGATAGATAGATAGATAGATAGATAGATAGATAGATAGATAGTAGGGATGAGCCGAACACCCCCGAGTTCGGTTCGCATTCGAACTCGAACTATTCAAAAGTTCGAATTCGAACTCAAACTCAAACTAATAAAAGTCAATGGGACTCATATTTGCCATAAAAGGTGTATGGGGATCAGTGACGTGCGGTGAGGTCAGTGGCTGGTGAGGCACTGGCTATTATCAGAGCCAGATATACACAGGTTACTTAGGTTCAGGTTCAGTGCTCCCCAGGATCTGGCTGCTCTCATTGCTCCCCAGGATCTGGCTGCTCTCATTGCTCCCCAGGATCTGGCTGCTCTCAATGCTCCCCAGGATCTGGCTGCTCTCAATGCTCCCCAGGATCTGCAACATCCTCCAGGCAGCCGAGTGTCATGCTGAGGCCACACCTGAGCACAGCCCCGCGCCCACTGACTGTGAGAGACAGCACCGTCACATGACTGTCCTGCGCCAATCAATGCATGGGAGGCCTGCTTCCCATGCACCATGCAGGCATGTTTTGAATGGCTTGAACCAATGGCAGTTTCTCGTTGGTCCAAGTTATTCCATTGCTCTCCCAGTGCCTCTGAGGCACTGGGAGAGCAATGTTCAGGAAGTGGGCAGTGCTCGGACGTCTGTTCATTAAACAGACGCGCCGTGCTTCACACTTCTTGGCAGCCTAAGCAATTTGCGATGGCGGGGGAACGAAGAGTGGGTGAGTTTTTTTATTTTATCAATTCAGCAGCACTTAATGGCAGATGAGGCTCTGCCTCACCTGCCGCCCCTGACCGCACGTCCCTGATGGGGATCCGGGTAGTGCCCTGGGGGACAGGAAACAAGGACAAAAAGTAAAAAAAAAAAAAACATTTTTAAAGGGACACTTATTTTCCATGAAATAAGAGTTAAAAATAAAACCGAAAAATTCCTTCAAATATCGTGCCTAGGAGGTCCCCATAACCTGCCCGTGAATTGGGGGATTTCTAGGATGTATAGAAACATTTAAAAACAAAAAAATGACATTTAAAATGACGGTAAATGCTTTTCCTTTAATCTATTCATAAACAACTGCATGGGGCGGCAGCCTGTATGAAAAGACATTTTAGGACGCGCAGAAAAAGTTTAGTGATTTTTTGGCTAAATTATAGTGAAACTTATGCAGGCTTTGGATGAAAGTAACAATAGGTGCTTTAAAATTGGGCCTTTAGCGTCGGCAACAGTGCCGTCACACAGTAACCCCTCTGAGGATATGAATCTGGTACAGGCGTCAGTAGCAGTGCACCCAAATATTGTGCTTTTGGTGCCAGGCCAGCAAGTGCATTCATACAGTAACCAAACTGTAGTATTGTGGAAGAGTGCAGGGGTGGACCATGCGGTCCTATATTAAAAAGATATGAATCTGTTAAAGGCGTCAGTGCACCCAGATATTGTTGTTTTGGTGCCAGGCCAGCAAGTGCATTCATACAGTAACCCCTCTGTAGTTTTGTGGAAGAGTGCAGGGGTGGACCATGCGGTCCTATAATAAAAAGATATGAATCTTATAACGGCGTCAGTGCACCCAGATATTGTTGTTTTGGTGCCAGGCCAGCAAGTGCATTCATACAGTAACCCCTCTATGGTATTGTGGAAGAGTGCAGGGGTGGACCATGCGGTCCTATATTAAAAAGATATGAAGCTGGTAAAGTGTCAGTGCAGACAAATATTGTGCCTTTCATGGCAGTAAGTGCCTTCACACCGTATCCCTTTTGTGGTATTGTGGAAGAGTGCAGGGTTGGACCCTGCGGTTCAAAAAATTAAAATGATATAAATGTGGCACAGGCATCAGTGCAGCCAAATATTGTGCCTTTCATGGCAGCAAGTGCCTTCACACCGTAACCCTTTTGTGGTATTGTGGAAGAGTGCAGGGTTGGACCCTGCAGTTTTGTTTTTTTGAGAGAGGATTTTTCCAGGAAGGATAAATTGAGATTTCTCTCGTTTTCAAGTATGTCCTGGGTGGCGAGTATGTACCGTTAGGTGTCTTGCCCAAGGACACTTACTGGAGAGGTGCTCGTCGGGATCGAACCCATGACTCCACAGGCTCTCTCCATTGCTCAAAAAAAAAGTTCAAAAAATGAAAATGATATAAATGTGGCACAGGCGTCAGTGCAGCCAAATATTGTGCCTTTCATGGCAGCAAGTGCCTTCACACTGTAACCCTTTTGTGGTATTGTGGAAGAGTGCAGGGTTGGACCCTGCAGTTCAAAAAATTAAAATGATATAAATGTGACACAGGCGTCAGTGCAGCCAAATATTGTGCCTTTCATTGCAGCAAGTGCCTTCACACCGTAACCCTTTTGTGGTATTGTGGAAGAGTTCAGTGCTGGAGGTATTGTGAATGCAGAAGACATCCCCGATCTATTCCGTTATGTCAGCATCAGGGGATTGATAGCTGCTGATCCAGGACTGATTCATCTTTATAAACGTCAGCCGGTCTACAGAATCGGTGGACAGATGCACTCTTTTGTCTGTGACAAAACCTCCAGTGGCACTGAACGTCCTTTCAGAAAGCACACTAGATGAAGGGTAACCTAGTAGCTGCATAGCATATTGGCTAAGTTCTGGCCAGTGATCCAATCTCAACACCCAGTAAGCCAGTGGATCATCTGCTGGAAAGGTATCCAGGTCTGCCCTTGCCCCTAGGTAGTCCTGCACCATATGGTGAAGACGCTGGCAATGAGTGCCTACATTTGACGTCCCTGGGCGTTGTGGACTAAAAAAAATTAAAAAGGCATCAGTCAAGAAACCCCGGCCTTCACCACTATTCCTCTGATCATCCGCAGCCTCAGAAGCACCTGTGTCATCACTTGGTAACCTACCAGTGCCTGGAAAGGTGTAACACAAGTGTCGCTTTAGAGCGTCTTCAAGTTTTTTCATCCTGTGCTCCCTCTTTGCGGGCAGGATGAGCTCTGCAACTTTACCCTTGTATCATGGATCAAGAAGGGTTGCCAACCAGTAATGAACCCTCTCCTTGATAGCACGAATCCTGGGGTCCTTTAGCAGGCTTTGCATAATAAGGGAGCCCATGCAGCGTAGGTTGGAAGTGGCATTAGCTTCAGAGTCTTCCTGCTCAATGAGGAGGATGACCCCATCGTGCACTTCCTCCTCCCAGCCACGTTCTAGTCGTTGTGTTTCTGGGCACACAAAACCCTCCCTTGAGGAATCCCCACCTTCAATGCCCCCACTACTTAAATATTCCTCCTCCTCATCCTCCTCATTCTTCTCCTGTCTGATCTGAGGAAGACCCGCTGGAATGCTGTCTGCGGAAAGACTGGGGCATTCAGAGCTAGGGAAGGCCTCTCTTCCTCCCGCTGCTCTGCCTCTGGAGTCACATCTATAATTCCCCGCAGAGTGTGCTCCAGCAGGAACACTAAAGGAATTGTGTCACTGATGCATGCACTGTCCCTGATCACCATCCTCGTTGCCTCCTCAAATGGTGACAGTACAGTGCATGCATCCTTGATCATCAGCCACTGCGGGGGGGGGGGAAACCAAGTTGACCTGAACCTGTCCTTGTGCCATACTCACACAGGTACTCGTTGATGGCCTTTTGCTGATTGTGCAGATGCTGCAGCATTGCTAATGTTGAGTTCCACCTGGTGGCATGTCACAGATCAGACGGTTTGTGGGAAGATGGAATTCTCTTTGAATTTCTGCCAGGCGAACACTTGCTGGGAATAACCGTCTGAAGTGGCTGCAGACTTTTCTGGCCTGGCTGACATTTCGTCTGACCTTAGCCTTAACTGGTGTTTGAAAAAAATCTAAAGCAATGTTATTTTTCACCTCGGGATTAAACATTCACAGGGTTATTCAGAGAGCGGTGAAAAGCAGGAGAATAACTGGAGAAGTGAAAATTCTAGGTCAAAATAGCCAAACCAGAAAAATTCTCCCATTTATCTCACTTTCCAAATCGGCTATTTGGTCTAGATTGTTCTCTTCTCTTGCCAGTTCTCCTGGCTTTCACCTCTCTCTCAGGGTTGTTCAGAGAAAGGTGAAAACCAGGAGAATGGCAGGAAAAGAGAACAATCTGGACCAAATAGCCGATTTGGAAAGTGAGATAAGGCTAGGGTCAGACTAACGCATTTTTCGCAGCGACCGTCAAAAAGTGCGTCCGAACGCATTGCCGTATTTTTTCACGGATTGCGCGAACACGGTCATACGATGCCACATTTTTGCGTGTGATTTTTTACGGATCCAAACCAGGAAACTTTGGGTGTCTGGACGTTATGTTGGCCGGACATGAGCAGGGTCTGACGTCTCCAAATCACGCACACACGCCGCTAGTGGACGCAGCGCACTCTGTACGTCCGTACTAGCGGTTCTGCGTTCTCGAAAAAATGCGTTCATTTTACACTTGCGTTGTGCAGCCGGACTTTCGTGCGGCCGTACTTCGTATATTGGCCGTCATTGCCCGTCATTTGCTGCTAGTGCGGCCGTGATTAAGTGCGCCTAAACGCACGTTAAAAATTCGCTAGTCTGACCCTATCCTAAATGGGAGAATTTTTCTGGTTTGGCTATTTTGACCTAGAATTTTCCATTCTCCAGTCATTCTCCTGCTCTTCACCGCTCTCTGAATAACCATGACAGGGTTATTCAGAGAAAGGTGAAACTCAGGAGAATGACTGGAGAATGGAAAATTCTAGGTCAAAATAGAAAAACCAGAAAAATTCTCCCATTTATCTCACTTTCCAAATCGGCTATTTGGTCTAGTTTCTTCTCTTCTCCTGCCAGTTCTCCTGGCTTTCACCTCTCTCTCAGGCTTGTTCAGAGAAAGGTGAAAACCAGGAGAATGGCAGGAAAAGAGAACAATCTGGACCAAATAGCCGATTTGGAAAGTGAGATAAGACTAGGGTCAGACTAACGCATTTTTCGTAGCGACCGTCAAAAAGTGCGTCCGAACGCATTGCCGTATTTTTTCACGGATTGCGCGAAAACGGTCATACGATGCGCATTTTTGAGCGTGATTTTTTACGGATCCAAACCAGGAAACTTTGGGTGTCTGGACGTTATGTTGGCCGGACAAGAGCAGGGTCTGACGTCTCCAAATCACGCACACACGCCGCTAGTGGACGCAGCGCACTCTGTACGTCCGTACTAAAGGTTCTGCGTTCTCGAAAAAATGCATTCATTTTCCACTTGCGTTGCGCAGCCGGACTTTCGTGCGACCGTACTTCGTATATTGGCTGTCATTGCCCGTCATTTGCTGCTAGTGCAGCCGTGATTAAGTGCGCCTAAACGCACGTTAAAAATTCGCTAGTCTGACCCTTGCCTAAATGGGAGAATTTTTCTGGTTTGGCTATTTTGACCTAGAATTTTCCATTCTCCAGTCATTCTCCTGCTCTTCACCCCTCTCTGAATAACCCTGTCAGGGTTATTCAGAGAAAGGTGAAACTCAGGAGAATGACTGGAGAATGGAAAATTCTAGGTTAACATAGCCGAACCAGAAAAATTCTCCCATTTATCTCACTCTCCAAATCGGCTTTTTGGTCTAGAAGTTTCCATTCTTCCAGTCATCTCCTGCTTTTCACCGCCAAAAAATCAGTAAACTTTTTCTGCGTATCCGAAAATGTCTCCTCTTTTCAT